>ATSW01009926.1:0-11979 GCA_000444245.1 Botryllus schlosseri
GACTGGCCTTTGAATTCTTGCAGATATATAAGAGTAGTAAAATTGAGGGAAGTGTCTGTTTCGGGTTAGAAAAGAATATACATACATACCTGAGGATAATCTTTGATTCACGACTTACAGACATTACGATCTTACAGTCAGTACTCAGTTACAGTAGTAGATAAATGAAACAAGCGACTGAACTTACTTCGCCTATACTGTGCGGCTTTGCCATGTTTCTATGTGTCGGAGGTTTATCTCCTCATCGCCGATCCCACTCTTAACCAAAGGCGGTCAAAGTAGTGAAGAAAGCTACTCAACTATAAGTAGAACTAGCGACGAAAAAATCTACTCAAGTAGGAGTTCAAGTACTTCTTCCATAAGCAACCTAAAACTACTTGAACTAAAAGTATAATTGACTGACTCAATCTACTCAAGTAAGTAAGTAGTTGTGAAAACGATCGTAATTCGTTCGTCAAAAGCTGCAAATTGAGCTATGCGAAAGGTACAGATCTTGATTCATATTGATGCATATTGCATACCAGGCGGTATCCAATTTTTGACAGCTTAAGAGTTTGTCTGCATGATGGGATTTAAATGATAGCATTGATATGGAAATGCGATACTAATCCTTTGTTTACTCGAACAAGCACGTGATAGAAAATATCATGGTATGGCACCCTCCCCAATATTATAAGGTCCGTATATTAGTCGAAGAGCAAAACGGAGAAGTTGTATCGGATACGGTGTAAACACTTCGCGCGATTAGTAAACGTTAGTAAAAAATATGGTGGATCTGAATTATACCATATTGCGTAGCTTTATTTCCGGAAATTAAAGGCATTACACTTCCTTTTATACTTAAACAAGTATGTTCTCCAGACAAAAGAACTGATACTATAATGAGAACTCAAAGTATGATACTGGGAATTGAAAGTAAAATATAAATATTACTTCTAAAAGCGGAAATTATATTTCATGTCCTTAGCCGAGAAAGTTTCAAAGGGTGTATGCTAAGACAGGTCTAAAGCTAAAAAATAGTCAGAGCCCACTTTCCAGATTAGGACATGCCATGGACTGGTAGACCACGATATTATAAGTTAATGCTAGATTGCGAAACATCAGTTTCAAACGTTATGATGGGCCATATACACTGTGATGAAATATCTCATATGGGCAGGCCGTGTTATTTTTGGCATTTCAGGAGCCGGATGCCAAAACTGCCAAAAATAAAAATTTGAAAATGCCAAAAATAAGCAATTTTTGGCATATGCCAAAAATAAAACAGCCTGCCAAATAGTGTATTTCGTTCATGGTGTTGTGTTAACAGGACCGCGTTACAAGCGAGAAGAGCGTTTGTGAAAGGCAGGTTTCTTAATCTGGGTCCAGCCCACCCATTAGGGGTGAAAGCATGGTGTCATAAATGGTGTAGGCACAGCGAGATTGAACGGCTGACTGCATTTGGTTTACGTTATACTTTCCATTTGTCTAAAGGCAATTTTACGACCATTTTTGACCGGATTGTCGAGCGCTAAATTTGATAAAACGGGTATCAATGAGAAGCTGCCGCAGTACTGATTATTAAAATATATATTATATTCGGCTCATGGAACTGGAACTCCCAAAATCAACCGCAACAAACAGTTTGGCTATTTCTGAGGTGAATAGTCTCGGTTTGCCAGACAGTCTTGTTGCGTCAATGTTCTTGAACAAGCTATCCTTCCCAGGACTCTTCCATGCGAGTTTGTAATATTAAAGCCACCTGAAGTGAATATATCAGTAGACTGAAGCAGAAATGATAGTCGGGCTACTAAATAGAATGTGTTAAGAGACAACACAGGAAACTCCTGGAAAAGGATCGGGAAGACAATTCTTTCCGCGACGAGATCGATGGCACTGGCGAAGTGATCTCTTTTCATGATGCATGGAAGCCGGTTCGGCCCTCCAAAGATTTTGAAGCTTTGAAAACCTTTTGTGAATGACTGGCAACATTCTTTCCCTCAATGGCTACTGTTGAAGCCGATATTTCCCAGATTCTCTGGGCGAGAAATGAATTTAGGAGAAACTTAGCTGACCTGAGTTTGGAAGCACTGTTACAGTGCAAACGATTTAAGTCTATTCAACAGCTGTAACAATCAGCTGTTGAGCGTGTTTATTAGGCTTTTCCATATGTTTTTTTTTTTGCTTATTGGCACCGATTCCGATGAATACTGCACATTTTGTGGTTTAGTTTGATATTATTAACCTATGAAATCGTTAGGTTTTTCTTCTTCCTATTGTTTGTTGGCACTGATTATAAGTGGATGCTGCACATTTTGTGGTGTCTTTTGACAAACTAGCCCAAATAAAGCGTTTTTGTGACTTATTCGAGGATGAAAATATCTATTTAGAGGACGATGCCAAAACTGCCAAAAATAAAAATAAAAAAATGCCAAAAATAAGTTATTTTTGGCAGTTTTGGCATATGCCAAAAATAACACGGCCTGATCATAGCCTTTTATTTATGTGGGAATTGGAAAGACTTTTATTAATTCAACGCGAATTCTGAAGCTAAATGTTTTGAAATACGTGGTCGTGTCTTGAGAATTCGCGCCTTCGATATGATGTAAACAAGTGTTGAGAATCCGTTTCCACAAAGAGAAGTGGTGGCGAATGTAATAATAACGCGTAATGCTTCCGACGACACATTTGGGTATGATCGCAAGAATATGGCACCAAAATCGACAAACCAATTTTTTATTGAACCTTTTTTATTGGGCCTGGTCATTTCTCTCTAGCAGCTCATCTGGAAGTTATTATGGAAAATGGTTAGGTATAACACAGGAGAAAATAGATGTTTATAAACATTTCGAAGTCACCGTGATTGACTAATTGAACTTTCTATATTTACACAATACCGAACAAAGCACCTCTACCCAGAAAAATATTTGTATCAGTCGGCTATTGACAATTTAGCAACCAAAAGAAGTCTGCACAGTAGGATATTTCCTCTCAGATGACCATTCTGTATAATATAGGTTCTACTAGTAATGAAGCGAAACGGCCTCGTGATTCTCCTAATTTTAAAAAAGAGGTTATCAACTATTTTCGTAAATTTAGAGGCTTCGCTTACCCCCAGGGGTCCGCGGACCCCCGATTGAGAATCACTGATTTAGACCTCAGACGAGAAGCAACTGGCCAAGTTGGCCCAGCAACACCGTCTCGACAAAGATGGACACTTAGCACCTGTTACGATATTGTGAACCCCAGTCTACAACGAAAACAAAGTGACTGAGAAATTACCTGTCAAAGCCGGCCCAATTAATAGACCAGCACCGTTCATAGCTATAATCCAACCGTAAGCAATAGAAAATGTATCCGATCCCAAATGCAACGCTGCGCTAGCACGGATTAGTGCGGCAGATGGGCCGAACAGTCCAAAAAATATGGCGTAGCAAAGTATGCCAAGTTCAGTTGTGAGAAACGGACTGAGTGCAGTAAGTAAGCCGGCAACGACCTGTTAAATTTGACGGATACATAGTTTCGTGTTTCTGCAGCTCTTTGGAATTCATTACGTTTGTGAAACCATATGCATAAAATGGATCTATATTCCATGCGCTGCAAATGCCAGGAATGACTAATCGACCAAGGCCCATGGCTAAGCTTATTGATGACGCGATCCATGCTACGAGGGTCGTATTCACGCCCAGAAGTCTGCAAAATGAATCACACATATGAAGAAGAACCATATTACACCACAGCGTGATTAATGGTCGCAGTACATGATGTATCATAGGCCTGCGTGTTTGTTTCATGATACGGCAATGAGAACTACTCCCCAGTGAGCTAAAGTCACGATGTCATTGCGCACATGCAGGCCTACCTTATATTAACTGTTCTGAACCAGGGTTCGACCGCACCCACGTGGTTCGGAGAACTGTTTCAGAGGTTTGGCGAGAACGTTATCTGGAACATCAACACACCACCTGCTGACGGCATAGTCAACGAATACATGTGGAAAGTCTTGTTCAGCCTAAAGGTTATTGCGGCTACATGATGGTAGATGAAGATGTGTGTGTTTGGCCGGTGAAGTATGCCTAATGATGCGATTCGCGTGTAGAACAGAATGCAAAAAATACAAACTATTACCTAACATTCGAATCATTGCAACATTATTTATTAATAAAAATAAAAATATCCACACGTTTTCTGTTTGCATGGAAGGCAGAAGTACAGTTGCTACCGCGTAATATCTGCATTTACTTTTAAAGTTCTGAGCAGTGATTCTCAAACTGTCCTACAGGAATCTTTTTAAAATTTTACGGAAAAACTGAATAAATATCGAAAATGAGTGACGCCAACAACAGTCGTTGATTCATGTCCCACTCGCAACGAATAAACTCATCAAAAGAAGTGGTTTAGTAAATCAAGATTGCTTGACCTTAAACCTGCACTGAAACATACCATTGCATAATATTCGTGAATATCTGAACATGTCTTTTCTGTTTTGAATGGATGGACTGCTTTTAATTGAGAGCACATCAGTCTGTTTTTCAACAGTGAAGCGCCGTTTCAGTCGTTTTGTCGCATAAGTAAACACAGCCATCGCGATAACACATGGATTTCATGCACTTATTGATCTTTTGTAAGCGTGTTTCGAGTAATGATGGAGTAATTAATTTTAGGTCTAACAGACAGTTTTATAGCAACAACGTCAACAGAGGTCTCATTGATACAATAAGATAGTACTATTGAATGTTATACATTTTGGTATATGTGACTCAGCAACAATATAGGGTTGACCGATGACATGGAGTCTAGCATGAAGATTCTGCACATTAGAAAAGGTTAAGAAACCACTGCTTCATAGTCAGGCATTCGCGCGAATGATGTGGGACGAATAATTGTAAGCAGGCATTCTTGCGTTAATTCACTACATTAACCTAATTCTGACCTTGCTCGTTCAGGAAGATGAACAAACGGTACGTACTGCCCGGCTTGGCAAAGCACTTCCACGATCAGCATCAGCAAGAAAAGCGGGTTTCTGAACAGCACCAAGCAATGACGCATCCACGTTCTGATGTCTTCATGAAATAATTATCATATGTAAGTGGAGTTACGCTTACGGTGTGGTGATGACGCATGCGGGAAATGTTCTCAAAATCTGATAAAATCCACACTAATAGAAACGAGGGGACTGCTATCGAAAAAGAAAGAGTGGTATAGGAGAAACATCGGATGTACATTGTATATCAACAGGGTTAAAGCTCATTTGAGTTACAAAATTGTGATGTCTTGTGAGACACATTTGAAAGTGGTGTTTAAATCATCTGAATGACGAATCATCCGAGTAATAGCCTTAGAATTTTCTGAGTCCACATTACATTGATCGAATTTTTGTGATAAGATTGTTGATGTACAATGTTCTTTCCAATTCTCCACTAGTTGCTGACGATTACCCCTTGTGGGTGTCAGCCGACAGTATTCGGGCTCATTGAATATGAATATACTATTCAATTGTTTATTAAAGTTCTGCACCTCAAAGAAGCTCTTTGATCGAATTTGCTAACCGAAATTTGGGGATTCAAGGTTTTGGGAGTGTTCTCCAGGCCAATCAGAACTTCAATAAAATGGGATTTCGGTGACTTTCCATAACAGTCTGGTGCAAGTCTGCAGCAAGAGATGTAATACGGTCAGGGCGTCTGCGATGGAAATGAAGGGATAAAAACAGCAGGTGTAGTAGTTGACATATAGTCTTTATTCCATATAGGCGACTTATATCGTCCTGATTCTCTTAAAAAGTCGAAACTCGCCATTAGATGAGAATCGAGACAGTTAATACTTAGATTATTGTTATAGTTGATAAACTCGAACCACTCGATTCATGTTCCCATGTCTACTACCGACACAGCTTCAGATATGTATTTACAAATTCAAGGCGGTGGGCGGTGGACCTACATTAAAAGGTATAATATATGTAGAACAATGTCCGGTTGATGCATTCAAGATGTGTATTCTTGAAAGTGGTGATACAATTGATATTATTCGATGTTAAACATAAATATTTGATATTATTCGATGTTAAAAAAAAACGCTATCTACAAACCCCGAGTGTTCGCGATATCATCACTTTCAGCATATGTCGATTCGTCATCATGATGCAACTCATTGTCGTGCTTGCGCGATTTCCAATTGAGTCTTAAATATTTCAATTGTCCAGGTGAAAACAATATTTGAAAGAATAGCAACAAATGGAAAGTAATGGCGCCAATTATCAGCAAGGCTCCCTGTAAATAAAATCATTATTGGTCGATAGTATGGAAACCCATCATCATCAAGTTTTTGTATGTAGCAAGGCAGCTGGTATGTATAATTGGGAATTGTGCGTACAACTGCTAATATATTTTACACCATGCGAATTCATTTTCACCAATTCTATTATATTTATGGTAATGCTATAGATCAGG
This sequence comes from Botryllus schlosseri, assembly GCA_000444245.1. Classification (NCBI taxonomy): domain Eukaryota; kingdom Metazoa; phylum Chordata; class Ascidiacea; order Stolidobranchia; family Styelidae; genus Botryllus; species Botryllus schlosseri. The sequence continues at coordinate 6,426 of ATSW01009926.1, forward strand.
GGTCGGCAAACTCCGGCACGCGTGCCATTCGTGGAACGCGAAAAGATTTCTCATGGCACGCAAAATGATTTCACGCAAACGACATTTTGAAACCATGTTTCTGCAAAAAGTGAAACAGAACTTTTCAAAATGTACAAAGCTCGTAGCCTATCCGAAGTTATTTCGTAAATCGTCTTTTAGGGCAGATTTTTCTTACCTTGAAATTATTTTCCGCGCGATTTATTGGAACCTGCTTTCTTGACCATAATGTGGGAACCACCATAAAAAAATATATCTGTATACATAAAAAATGTTTTTTCATTTACAGAAATGAGTCACCCCTATTAGCAGTTATGAAATAACGACAATCGCTTATCGTATGAAACCATTCGGGTGCTATAGTCCAGCAGAGTTCACTGTGCAGTGTACATCCTACGGGGGTGCAACTTATGAACCTGCCTTCCGGCGCTGGGCATTTTCACGGTATAGAAGACACGACCAAAACATAAAGTTTCGGCGACCATGCGACTCCCGTGCGGTGTATGCGATGTCAAAATGATTGGCGGCATAAAACCTTGATACAAAATAACCGCCGCATGCGGCCAAAACGTTCGACATGGATATGTCCATTGTCAAGGCGCCGAAGTGACCAGCGCCGAATAGTTCAGTGCCCGCAGCTTGAGTCGCAGTATGAAATGAGACCTACAGAGGAAAATAATGATCCGCGCGTCGAAATTTGAATTTGAAATCGTGTTCGTCTCTCGAGGATATTCTTATAGTTTCCTCTGATGTGCAAGCGATTCCAATATATCTGGAGCAACGACAATCTTTAGCAGACCTAGTATCACCAACCTTAATGTGACACCAAACTGACTTGAATGAGACAGAGGTGGGCACATTTTTGGCACGCCGCACACAAAAGGTTGCCGGCCCCTGCTATAGATTTTTCTGCCAGCTGATATCACAAATTATATGTTACTTGTGTACTAATATGGTAGCTAGAAAGCAATGTCATTATTTCCATTGTTATGTAAAAGTTAAAGAAGTCTTGTAATGGTACAATTAACCCTGACACTCGTTAGGCTGAGCATAGCATATCATGCATAGTTGATATCGAATCAAATGACCAAATCAAAAACTTGACCCTGGACATTGTCGCAAGGGCGTCACAGGGCACAATGTACACACATAATCGAAATGAAACATCATGTTTCTATCACCTGCCAACTGCAGTCACTGCGTAGCACCTGAGTCCGCTAAACCCACCAAGACTAAATATGCCGCCGAGCAATCTTATCAGTTACGGAAACAACATTGGAAACAACGCGGAAGAGGATTGACCACCTCGACATCTATATTGCGAGAATTGCCAACTCGTTACGTTTGCGCAAATGTAGAGCATCACAAAACTGGAAACTCTTGGAGCTGAATTTTCTCAAGGGTTGCCAACAAATGATGAATATTAAAATACATTTCAACACAGATATGTGACAGAGTGAACGGATAGTGTAAAGTACTGGACCAGCGTAAGCTTATTGAAAGTTTTCTATTGACCCAAATGAAGTATTTTGGTATTCGTGTGAAGTGTTTCTAGTTGGCAGCAATTGCGCAAAGCTGACACGGTCTCTGCGCAGAGAAAATCTAAGCTGCGCACGAAAAATCCGAAGTGATGACCTTTTTTATTCGTTATGCACTGTTGTCTAAAAGGGATCGCGCAGTGAGTTGGTGAGTACGCGCACAGTCGCACACTCGTGAAAAATTAGAGGAAACATTGGTTGGCTGTCGTGGTGAAAGGTCATATGTTGCAGTTGTCAAACATCAATGAGCTGAGTTTAGACGGAAGTAGTGGACTCTAAGATCCAGACTGCAATATCAATGGTTCAGATATAGGCTCCTCATATACGTCTGGTCCACAAAGGCGGTACCTTGGAAAATCCCATGCGTGAAATGGAACTGCCATCTAAATTATTGCATGAATTCAGCTAGAAATAATACGAGTCTAGTGAGAATTACAATAGTTCTTGGACACAGCATTTACTCGAAACGTTTTGGCTCCCAACATCTGGTAAAATTAGGAAAGCGTACGGATATTATATGGAAACTGTAACAGCCTATTAGAATAATGAAATCAAAGTGTTTTTTTTAAATTATTTAATTACGTAATCACCAGTGTTGGGATGACTCGAGTCACCTTTTCGTATGACTTGACTTGACTCGAGTCACTTTGCTAAAATGACTTGACTTGACTTGACTCGGCGTATCAGAAATGAGGATTGACTCGTGACTCGGAGCAACATTCACGACTCAATTTCAAGTCATCAAGTTATCGGTGTCGATAAAAATCATTGTATCTTGCATATGTTCGGATTGTTCGCGAAACGCTGGTGAACCCGTGAAAGCAACCAATTATTCAATGATCATACGTTTTACTGAGCAACCATTGTTCTCTCGCAAATAAATTGACCGCAAGCGAAGTGATCGAAGCTTACAGCTTACGTTGTCGCAAATAGTAAAGTAATTTAACAGCAAAATGTATATTTCTGTTCTCCGTTCATACCTTAACCAAAACTCTTGATTTATTGAAATCGAATATAGTTTATGTAGACCTCAACCATTGGCGCAGGCTCGAATTGCATCATATCAATTTGTATATGTGTTATGTATTGCATCTTATCCATTCGTTTCGCTATTCTCTATTTTGGCTGGTAACTATAAACTGAGGCTATGCAATTACTTACGTAGTTTAGCAGTTCTACGTATATGTGAGCGATACAGCGTCTTCTTGCATGTACATTTAACTTTATATTCGTTCATCGGTTCAAAATCAATGACCACTCAATCTGTATTTTAGACAGCTAGCAGAATGCAATGACGTAACCATGCCTCATACTTCGAAAAGGCAACTTGACTTGAATTGTGACTTGACTCGTGACTTGACTTGACTCGACTTGACTCGAGTCACCACCGAGAATCGAGTGACTTGACTTGACTCGAGTCATCTTTGAAAATCGATTGACTTGACTTGACTCGAGTCAAAATGTGCAATGACTCGAAATGACTCGTGACTCGAAGGTGGAGACTTGATCCCAACACTGGTAATCACTAGGGATGGTGCGAACCCCCTGAAAGGTTCAGGTTCGTGTGAACGCGAACTTTTTGAAAAGGTTTTGTCTAAACGCCAACTTGAACCTTATGACCGGACTTGTGCAAACTACTGGATTTTCAAAAAGCGCTACTGGAACTAGATAGAAATAGAACTTCTCAATTTTTATGACTCGCTACTGTAACTATAAATACAACAACCTGATTTTATAAATCTGCAACTAGAGCTAGAACTGCCCAATTTTCTAAATCCGCAACCAAAACTAGAAATTGAACTAGACAATTTTCAAAATCCGCAACTTGAACTAGAACTACAACTACTGAATTTTCAAAATCAGCAACTAGAACTACAACTAGAACTACTCAATTTTTAAAATTCGCTACTATGACTATAACTAGTACTAACCGATTTTCAAAATCCGCAACTAGAACTAGAACTGAACTAATCAATTTTCAAAATCCGCAAATAGAACTAGAACTAGTCCATTTTCAAAATCCGCAACTATAACTATAATTATAACTATACTGAATTTTAGAAATCAGCAGCTAGAACCACAATTTGAACTACTCAAAAAACCGATAGTTAGTTGATCATCAACTAACTAAATGGGTAGTTTGTAGAAGTCTGACTGAGTATAGCTTTACTGGTAGTCCTACAGATTACATCACATAAGGTATGCACACATGTGGTAGACTTTTGTTTTATGGCTCCCTGAAAATTAGGGGTTCCTCGAAGGCTTTGTAAATTAGCGTAAGGCAGGCCTGAGCATTTCACGGCCCGCGGAGAAAATTCTGAAGAAAAATAAAATATGTCCCAAAAGACCCTGCTTCATGTTGATTTACGAAAGAATTTGGATTCACCATCGAGCTTTTTCAACTTTAAAAACTTTTGTTTCACTTTATGCAAGAAACATGATTATATTAATGCACGTCAAATCATATAGCGTATCAGTTTTGGCACGCGTGCCAGGGGTAGCCGATCCCTGGCGTAATCTATAGTCATAATGAAGTCGATACAGGAATGAATTTATTCAAGTCGGCATTATGACATCACTGGGAATCCGTCATTCGGCCGAGGCTGCGACAAGACAAATTCGGAAAACCTGCCAGCGAAATTACCAAAACAACAGGACGATTTTACCAAGCTGCACAGCGCTCCGGATAGTGACCAAGCTGTACCATCTCATACATTTTGATGTCTTAATAGAAGGATGTGTTAACAATGTTTCTTGTTTACCATTGTTTTGAATAATTACGTTGGATAAATAATACATATGTACTTGACTTTATATGTAAGAGTTAACAATGTTTCTTGTTTACCATTGTTTTGAATAATTACGTTGGATAAATAATATATATGTACTTGACTTTAAATTCCCAAATGCCTAGTAGTAACACATCCACCCAGTAGCTTGTGTTAACCACGTAATTCATTGCTCACAATTTATAATTTATTAGAAATTAATACACCACCGAATATAGTGCAAACTTTTGACTTAGCTTGCCAACGTATTTCCTGCCTGTCCTCCTCAGAAAAATAGTCGCCCATCTGTGACGTAGGAGTTCCCAAGCAATTAAAGGTTAAGATACGTACAGAATTGGATTTTATTCTCCAAGCTAACAAATTAATTTTTATTTTATCGGAAATATCAGACATTGAATCGAAATTTTAAAAAACGAGGTTTCCTGTTTCGAATGTGAGAGATTCCGACCGCAAAAAGCCCCCCGAGGGCTACGCCGCTGTTTGCAGTGATATCTCTGAGCGAGCAATGGATGCACAAACATTCAACAGAACACCGGCATCTCAATTCTAGTTTTTCGGCTACTAATATTTTTTTCAAATGAACAACTAGAACTGGAACTACTGAATTTTGAAAATCTGCAACTAGATCTAGGACTCGAACTACTCAAATTTCAAAATCCGCAACTATTACTATAACTATAACTACTCAATTTTAAAAATCCGCAACTAGAACTAGAACTGCAACTACTCAATTTTCAAAGTCAGCCGCTACAACCAGAACTAAACACTCAAAAAACCGTTAATTAGTTGACCATCAACTAACTAAATGTTTAGTTTAAACAAGTATGCTTATGACGTCACGTGACGTCATATTGCTAATCCCAACCCTACATTTCAGTGAAGTGATATATTAATTTACACGATAGCTAGTGACGACTCAGGTCACATGAGACACAATGCTTAGTTAACTACAGGCTGACGTTTTAAACGTTACCAAATGTATCCAGTGGAGCAGTCAAATGCTATAATAAAATCAATCCTTCCGTCGCTTTGCCAACAATTTCGACTTGGACTTGCAAGGGAAAATAAGCTTATGCCCTAACCATCTAGGCCAGACCGGGAAACGTATTCGCCGTCTGATTATTGCTACATTTATACTGAGCCAGTGGCGGCTCGTCCTATAGGGCAACTGGGGCATTGCCCCACCTAAAATTCTGTTCAATAACAATT
>ATSW01009927.1:0-19036 GCA_000444245.1 Botryllus schlosseri
GTTATTTTTTAACGGCTCTAGTGTACAGAAATTTACCAACGTCATGCTCTTGAGAATGAGTTTTGATTCTGGTTGAACTTTGATTTTTTTTGCATTGATTGATCGCATGTGTGATAAAAAGACTACTCCAAGTCGTTTTGACACCTTCTAACTATTTTTTGGTACCGTATATCACAATTTCGTGGAGCTTTTGAATTGATAAAAATGTCAACACGGTGACTGAATGACATTCAGTAACGCTGGTATGTGTAACAAAAACCACTCGGACCGGAACTCACTTTAAAATCTCTTCCTTCTCCGTCTTCCTGGCAAACACCAGATCGCTGCATTTGTTTTGGAGCTTGATCAGCAACTCGGTCAGGTCGTTGTAGAACTTTTGTCCTTCCTGGAGAATAAACGGTGGGGTTGTAAAATTGTAAAATGAAATCAAAGAAATGCACATAGGCTAGTAAGAATGGGCAAAATCGAGTACCAGACTGCTTCGTTTCCGAGTAAAATTAAACGCCAGTTGCCCGTCAAAGAAAATAATTTCGTATTTCCGAACACGATTACTTCATCACGCTTTGCGAGCACACTGAAAGTCGACCACAGAAATTCCACGTTTACAAGAATATTCGTAGACTTGTGCTAGATATTTTGGATGTTGCGATACGTCCAATCGCGTTTTTTTGACTCCCACAGTAGACAAGTGGCAAGGGAGCATGAAGTTGCTACTCAAGAGAGTACTTCTACCTAACAATTTCGTGGGGGTAGCCACTAAAATTTGAAAAAATTTATGTAGTTAATTTTATGAAGTAAATCCAAAACATCTTTTCTTATACAGCAATGCTTCTACAGGTTGGAATTGATCCAAAATTGGTGTGCAGTGTTTTATCGGGCAACCTGACAATGTTATCGAGTAGCCAGTAAAGCTTGAAAAGAAGAACTTATTTTGTTCAATATATTCATACTCGTTTCAAATCTTTGAGATTGCCTAGGTACCGAGTGTCTCCATACCTGTAAATTCGAAAGGACTTCCATGTAGCCATCGTGGGCCGCCGCGATTTTCTTCAAGATCTCGTCGCGGTTATTGGCGCCCCCGCCAGATTTCAGTACCGTAAACTGTTCGCTGGCTCTCTGCCAAAAGACAAACAATGTTACGTTTTCACGCGTGTGATTGTTAGACTATAAAAGACACTGTGGTTGGATAGCACACCCTGACCGCAAACACACCAAGCATACAATGATTTGTTAAAACCGGCGGTGGTATAAGATCCTACAAAAATTCATTACCGCCATGCACAATTGCCCATGTCATCAAGGAATACCTAACTGTCTTAAATGTCATAGAAAGAATGATTTTTTCGTCATTTTTTTCACAAACTCTGCACTTGAATAATGTATTCACATTGAAATAAAACCCGAATATTTCCGGCTGACACTCGTCAGGGGTAATCGTCAGCAACTGGTAGAGAATTGGAAGAACATTGTATATCAATCGTATCACAATCGTATAAGAAACGGATGGAACACAATTCGATGTGATGTGAGTGTGGCGAGTTCTTTGTAGGTTAAATCTATCGCACGGCATATGTAGTAGAGGCAATTCAAGTAATGCTAACTATATTTTCAGAGGTGCCGTCAAGTCAGCTTATACAAGAAGTCTTATCCAGCAATTACAGGCTAACAAACTATCCCGTGTCGATAACCACGAGATTAAAAAGTTAGGTCAGAAACAAACTAATGAACAAAACAGGAGGACATAGGATAGATGCATACAAACACGCCGGTTACTACATTCATGTATACAATAAGAGAATAAATCGATTACTGAATAAATGTGGTGCAGATATGTAATAAAAGTAAAACGGACACAGTACAAGCCTTATCTAGCATTGGAACTTGATAAAAAGTCCGACAAGCCAGACCTGAACGAATGCTGAAAGACTGGGACTACCTGAATGTTTGCCAGAACAGATTCTTGACGATGGACGGAAGCTGTGACTTGCTCAATGAGAGGTTGATAGATCCGGTCAAGTTCCTCCACGGACAGCGCTTCCTCGTTGAGAGCCCCGTCTGCCGCTAGAGCCTAAAATTCAAATAATTATTATTATCAATCTCCGCAAAACCTGTATTGTCGTTTGAATCAATTTACCTGCGTGAATTTTTCGGCCATATCGCTGTTGGCAGAACCGATTTCGTTTTCGATGACTTCCCTCTCCGCTTTCAAGGTCTCCGCTTGTTCGCAAAGCTGACGCAGCTCCACGACCACCTAAGACAAAATCGCGTGTCTATACTCTGCAGCAATGCTACCCACCGTAAAAACTATTTTTCCCACCGTAAACACGATTGGATTAAAATCAAGAATTTCCCACTTCGATCAACAACGTAACATTTTAATGTGATCCCTAGAGCTATTTGAAACTTTTTCACTAAATCCAAAATTTTCTACTTTAGCAACTTCACTTCTGCAGGTTTGAATTCAGCCAAATTTAAGCGCATCGATTCTTTTTTCAAAAAATGTTTTTTCTTCATTCGAATCCAACATTTTCTCCTCCAGCAAATTCACTTCTGCGGGTTGGAAATGAGTCAAATTTCATATGTACCGCTTTTTAGGCAAACCACCAATTTCCTGGAGTAGCCAGAAGAATACGACAAAAAAGGCATCGTTGAACAACCCTAGTGGTGATTCAAATTTGACATTAATCGCCGCACGAACACTCAAAAAAGCGAAGTTACCACAAATCTTGTATCAAAAATTAACATGAATTTGTTTATGAAATATGACATAGCCCTGCTGCGACAGCCAACACCATCTTGTATTTATTAAAGTACAGTCAAAATTAAATTATATATAGATGCAATTCTAATTATGCAATACAGAAGCACCTCTGCTCGTTCATTCAACTTACCGGGTTATCTTTCAAAGCGGCTACTTTACTGGCAGAGGGTATCGAGCTCTTCAGTCTGTCGGCCGGCATGCAGAGCAGCTCCATCCCTTCACGGTGTTTGCTGACTTTCTCCTTAACGATGCCGTCGGCCTTTGTCGCGTTTTGAATGATCTTGCCATACTTGTCAACCTCTATCGAAATAATGGGCGTAGTGTCAAATATTTCGATTTCAAAAAGTGATCTTGATATACGGTGCCAAATATCAGATAAAATATTTCTATCATGGTTTTGGGTTCGTGAAATTTCACAAAATGAGCAAATTCTGCCATATCTTGATAACCGTTTGTACTAGAAAGCTAGTTTTGGTCCTATAAGTTGCAGAAGTAATGTTTCTATCTTAATTCCATAGAACATTGTCTTGAATACGAAGTGAAAAAGTTACGAGCAAATTGAAAATACATTGCCTTCAAGTCATTCAATAAGGATAAGGAGAGCATTAGCCATACAAGCACGAGAATGGCAAATGTATGTGCAGCAAGCTCGGCTCGTTTTGCACTGTACAGTGTACAGATCAGATTTGGCATTTTCAGGGAAACCGGAAATTAGATCAAAATTAAATTAAGAGCAAAGAACATTTCACAAATTATATTAGAATTAGAATCAGAGCAAAGAAACATTTCACAAATTAGATTTCGCTGTTAGACTACTACAATTATCCAGCTGTCCAAGTCAGGCGGACACGTGGTCGATTAAGATATGTTTTAGAGAAGCTAAATTGATGGCTATCCCATACAGCCAATAAAATGAATGCGGCGTTGGTTGAGTTTGTGCAGACTTAATATTGATTAATCGCAATCAAGTTAGGCTGTAAACCGCTGACCGCTGCGACTAAAACAAAGCGAGGATATTGAAACTTGAGATTAATTGCTGCATCAACAGAAGCGATACCACTGTCTCGTATCAGAAATTTTCAATGAGACACGTTGTTGTCATTGCAGGTTCTAAATACGCTCTATCGAACTGACGAATTTCCAAAATGAACACAGCTTCATTGATAAAATATAGCATTTATACCAAAATGCCAAGAGCAAGCATTAAAACAAATGGCAATCAATGATAAGGTGCAATTCTAGTTACTTGAAGAGATATCCTAATTGGCGATAGACTGTTGATATACAAGGTCTTTAAATTATTCACTAGTTGCTGACGATTACCCTTGAAAAGTGTCAGGTTTAGACAGCTAAATAATTCTACGTGCATAATTAGACTAATTGAACGATATGCTCATAATCTAATTCTAATCGGTGGAATATTTCTATGATCTCATTCTGATTGTGATATAATTCCTGGTTTTGCTGAAAATGCTACAGGAGAACTGTGTAGCGTGAAACGAGCCAAGCTTGCTGTCCGAACATTTGCCGTTCTCGTGCTCATCAGAATGACCTTTGATTTGATATAAACTGAACTTTGTTTACTGTCCAAGTTTTCGAGAACTCAGTAATTCTAACTGTAATCTACTTTGGAAAAGCTGTCTCTATTCTAGTTGTTTCAAGTCGAACTAGTGTCACCCGAAAATATTCGGGTTTAGTCCAATACAAATAATTTATCCATAAAAACATTTGGCATCCGAACTTTCATTTACAAGAATAACTTCACTGCAATACTGTGCCATAACCAACAGTCCGGTGAACACCTCACCTTGTCTCAAGGGTTGCGTGAGTTCGATGGACTTAGTCCTGGTCCATTTGGCGCCAAACTTGGCTCGTAGCTCATCGTCGCTGGCCTGTTCCTCGTTCAACATTCTGGTGACCTGTAAGATGCAAAGAGCTTAACGCTTAGTCTAATCAAATGATAACTAACGCGAACCACGAGAGTACGTATGTTCCTGGAAAAGGACATTTTTGTGTAGTAACATTGTAACAAAACAGTTTGAGTGATAGGTTAGGTTAACAATCGTCATAATATTGATTTTTGGTATTTGCAACTGGCCATACTTTCATTCTGATTTTGGGATAGGTGCACATTTAAACTTTCTTGATCATTCGGACTGTATGTGATGTCATAATGAATGGTACTCGAGTGATGGACTTGAAGCTCAATATACGATTCATAATCAAATCGGCAAAAGAGAAATAATGAGCGCATGATAACACCATCTCTCACTACTTTACTCAAATCATTAGGTTTAATGCTCAATTTTGAAAAAAGTAATCAAATCATTGTACCCAGTCCTTACAATAGCACAAACAATACCTCGTTCAAAATCTGTTCGTTGCGTTGCAAGCTCTCTGGCAAGTCTCTCTGCAGAGTGTCGATGGCTTGGACGCCGCCCTTGCTGAGAACCGCCTGCGATTTTTCAAGGATGGACGGGGGTAGCTGATCGCCGCCAGACGCATCTTCTAGCGACGCAGGCAAATTCAAAGACGACATCACTCTAAAAGTATAAAAAAAGTAACGTAAACAGTTATTTTGCGCAGATGTGGTCAAAGTTAGCAAGTAGTCATTGTTGATACTCAGGTTGAAGGCACAATAATGTCGTAAATTTACACTGGGTTGCAAGAAGAAGTAGCATTTCCAAGGCCTTCCAAAATATGGTTAGGTTAAAGACCGTTGTATCCGACATCAGGGTTGTAATGACTCGAGTCAAGACCCAACTAGAGTCGCGATTTTCTGACAACTCGACTTGACTCGAGTCATTTTCTCAAAATACGGAAATGATTTGACTAGAGTCAATTTGTGTATTGACTCGACTTGGACTCAAGTCATTGCGTGTGACTCGAACCAAGTCATATGACTCGAGACTCAGATGGCCAAGACCGACATTTCATTGGGATTTCGAAGAATAGTAAAGTAACCACACTATTGGCTTTTCGTCTATTGGTACTGGTACTTGAAAATACGACCAGAAACTGCTAAAAGGGAGGAAAACTAGTATATATAAATGCGAACCCTTCGATATCACTAAACAGAGTCATAAAAGGTGGGTTTAACAAGAATTTAACTGGAAACTGAGCAGTCAACACAATGACTTGGACTCGGACTCGAGTCATAATACCATGACTCGGACTGTAGGACGTAGCAGTAGTACGCCGGAACTTCAATCGCATAATTACCAAGAAATTGCGTGTTGCATTGCCGCAGAGCAGTGTTTCTCAAACTTTTTGTATGCCCGTACCATTTCGAGCCTTTTTACTAGGCTCATGTACCACCTTGTTATATCAACCGTAACAGAGGCTTATAGCTCGAAGTCGAAAGTGCTGAGAGCCACTATTTTCGCTTGATCACAAGTTGATAGTACCGAGAATAGTTTGTCACTAATTGTATGAAATGAAGGAGAGATTTGGTATGGATTTGTTATATTTGTTCATAAAAATTCGTCCATCTGTTATAAAATGAGCTTTGAGCGCTTTTTGGAGTATATGAATCTCTCCTGGCTTGACTCCTGGTTGCATGATGGCGACCATCGATGCGCGTCTGATCAATTTCAGCCACCGGCCATAGTTGCGCATACGAAGAGAGGAATCTAACATACTACATTGTTTGTACCATTAGGTCATTACTACATCAAGGATTCTCGGTAACTGGAAGACCATGAAACCCATTGTTACTTGGATACAAAGCAAATTAGAAATTTTGATCTAAATATTATTTTTTCAATTCATAAATTTGTAAGTTCGATGAAGTTACTCGCGTACCACTTGAGATGCTCCCACGTACCACATTTTGGGAGCCACTGCTTTAGAGGCCAGACAAACATTCACAAAACGTAACTGACTTCTAAAATCGCAGCAGCGAAACTTTTACCAGTCACGAAAATGCGAAGAGGATTTACGGCGGAAATAAAGGAAACACAGCTCACCCATTGAGCAGGGTGGTCTGCTCTCTCAATCTGGCAACCTCTCTCTCTACGACCTCCTTCCTGCGATTCTCGAATGACTGCAGAGCGTTGTGAATCGAAAGCGGCAGCAGGCTGGTGAATGTGTCTGAGAGAGAGAGATCGTCAACTGCAAACTCGAACATAATTCCCACTTGAAATTTCTGTGGCAATTCACGATACCAGATGCGGTCTAACTTGAAGCAGTCAGCAGTGCTACTCAAGTAGGATTGGTACATTAGATTTTGTCGATTGTCCTTCTACATTATCTTCTTTTACTTATCATCCAGCGTGCCTGCCTCCTCTTACATCACCTCGGCCCAGGCGGGTGCCTGATTTCAAACACTACTCCAAGTCGTTTCGACACCTTCCTATCTTTTCATTGTATCGCAATCTTGTGGACGGTTGTGGTGTATTGTAATGCTAAAATTATTAATAAACTAATACTGATACTGAAGAAACATCGTAAATTTGCGTAACTACAACTACAAGTAGAAGAGGCATATTCAAAACATGTCAAAACTACTTTCAAGTAGAAGTAGCAAATCAAAATGTGAAAAATACTTCAGCAATTAGTTTCAAAAGGTACATTTGGTTAACAGATCACATAATTTCAGCAGTTAACCGCCTTCAAAATTGCAAGAACTCTCTTCTCGACTAACGCAGAATGACCAACGACACCACAAGCTGGTGCAATTTCTTGAAACATATTCAGTTACCATAATACAGGACTCGGGTGTCATTAAAATTTCACTCATCAAAGTCACGAGATCGTATCCCAAAACCAGATTACACTTCGCAAAATCCAAGGTGTAAAAGTTAGTATTTCTTCCCAAAAAACTGTCAAGTAGAAGTAGAAGTAGCCAAAACACATGATTAAGTACTAAGAAGTACTACATGTAGGCAAAATGTACTTTGTTACCGCCCACCTCTGCATGAAACAGACATATTCCCTTTTATCGTTCTACCTCACCTGTGAATTTAGCGCTGAGAACTTCCGAAGTGTTGAAGTCTTTAGGCTTGGCGATGACCGCTTTCCCGATAGGTTGGAGCGCCGATTCTTTTGGAATTGTATCATGATAGATAAAGTCGTTCTCTTTGCCAGACGCCTACAAACGGGGAGCATCGCAAATAACGTTAACACTGATGCATAGCAGGCCGCAAAAATTCATTTCCAGCGATTGAATCCGAAGCTAACCTGCAGCTGAGTCGTGACTTTGGTACCGAAATCTTTCGCCGACCACCCTGGGAGCAGGTCGTTACCTTTAGCAAGTGCTTTCAGCATGGGCTCCACTTTCTGAAACATAGCACAGGTGTAAACTTATGTTGCTGCTTAGGGATTCAACTTCTTCATTGCATATGGCTGGGAGTTGTATTGGCTGGTTAACAAGTTGTTTAAACCGATGAAGACACCAGGGAAGAACCATACAATGCCGGTTGCTGTAAGCAGGTCACGGCCAGTTGGAACATATTGTCTCTATAGAAGTATCGATTTCTATTAATTTATCGCAGTTCCTGTATGAAAATTCAGACCAGACTAATGCAACAGTAATAGCGGTGTCAAAGACATAGGGGTGTTACTGTATCAATGTTAACGATCAATTTTGAAACACACGATTAAATTTTAAAAGAATCTAGCGGTAGTTGATCAAGATAACATGGTCCCTAGCAACAGACACATCAATGACAACAATTATACTTTATACTCTGGCCAAAAGAATATTTGGTTTCACAATTACAAAAATGACATGGTGCACATTACGGTATGTTTCCGATGATCCATTCGACTTGACTTCTACCACAACTGGCCCCCACATAATGAGAGGCAACGTAAATTCTAAATTCACACTAAATTACAGCCTGTAATGCAGGCTAATATCCAGATATCAGCATGGTACTGCCTATAGCGTGTAAAAATGCGATTGATTACCGGTATATATCTATGCTTAGATCATTTATACAGCCAGACATATGGGGTAGGCTATGAGGAAATGCAGAAGAGTGTAAATTCCTCACACATACAATCATCTTTCAAAGTGATCAACACAAGCAGAATATTTTACTAGATATAAACTGGATTGGATACAAATTTCCACAATACCATGATCAAGTATAATACGAATTCAGCTCATCCACTCACAAAATTTGCTTAACTATTTCACTTTAATCCACCAGCAGTGAAGTATTATCATAGTAAAAACGCTCCTGTTACTATGGTTAAGTGTGTATGCTACAGTAACTGATTATACCTTGCTTGCATGAATGAACCATTCAAGGACAAAGTTATGTTCATACACATCAGGAATGTATCCTTTCGCACAATGCCAAGTTAGGAATAATGAAAATTAGTGAACCATGGCCAGGCAGAATTCATGAACAACCATGATATTAAGCGATCTGCACTTAGAAACTTATAAGAATGAGCCATTGAGCCTTACCCTTAAACGAGCAATTTCTTCTCCGTATTTTTTAGCGTTGTGAGCAACTGTAGCTTGATGAAATTGGGCGAGGCACTGTAAAAACACCTCAGCTAGCAACACAAGTTTGAAGACCCACAAATCATCTTATCAACTCACCAAAAATTTGTCATGGCGTATCGATATCGCCTGTGCTACGTCCTTGGGAAGGGATTGCCCGCACTCGGCGACACATTGATTTGCTTCCGAGTACAAGGTAGCTGCTTGGTTGGCAACTTTCGCCAAGATGTCTGGCTTCATTTTGCCTGAAAAGCAATCACGCACTGAGTGAAAAGAGCTTCCTGGAGGTACAGAACTTCAATATACGATTGAATAGCATAAGCATATTGAAATAAACCCGAATATGTTCGTAAGAGGTAATCGTCAGCAAGTAGCAGAGCATAGGAGCATTCTATATCAACAATTTTATCACCAAATATGAAATCATACTTGAGGTGCCGTGCCGGTAACTATACAAAAAGATCTCAAACACGTGGTCAAGTCTGGCCACCGTATCTATTCAAAATAATGGTGCACCATTGATCTGTCTATGATTAGATATTCAAACAAAATGAAAAAAAGGAGCTGATCATCATTTCAATGGTGAAAATTCAAAATCATTTAGTAAATGATCGACTATTTGGAAAGCACTCATGACATATTTGGAAATCGAATAAAATTCAGTTGAGGAAAGATTACTTAATCAGACATTTATGGAATTAAGTTCCATGAAATGGAAGATCTCGTTCACAATTACACAAGTACATCATTAATACTACAATTCGCTCACTATTTCCAGACCCCGATGTGCCATAGCTATTTTGCCTGCTGTGTTGACGTATGCCACTTAATTTTCATTGCCTATCTTTTTCGTAATATCATTCGTTACTTTTAATTCAGTGTCCATGCCTCATATTTACTTGTTCTTAGCTGAGTTGGGTGTCATTTTAAAACCCTCCCTTGCCTTTTCATTATGTCTCAGTCTTGCGGACTGCGGTGTTTTGAAATGATGAAATTGTTATCAAACTGGGCTCGAACTAATGTTAACAGCATATGGCAGTGGTCGGGAACCTTTTTCGTCCGAAGAGCCATATTGGCCCAATTTTTTCCATTTTAATTCCCAAAGAGTCATACACGTCGATCAACTGTTACGTCACAATTGAAAATTTGTGACGTCATGGTAGCACATGGGATTCGTCGTGTGCGCCTCATTTTCTCTGTAAAAAATCGTACTAATCATGCTGGTAACTGTATTCAAGCATGCGAAATTTGAGTCAAGAGAACGTAGCTTATTGCGACAACCCATGATCACATCCGTAAATGGAGCCAAACATGATCACTACAGCCGTATATACCCAATGTAAGGTGTGATACATCAGTGACATGGGATCGAGGGAGGCAAGCGAGGCAGTTCGTCACCTGTCGCTAAGATGAGTGAACAAAAATTGTGAAAATTTCAATTACTATTGGTATTTTCTATCGATGTAAATGAATGACTGAATTTTGAACATTTTCCTCCCAAAATTAGGCGACTTGCATATTTATTATTCGAAAATTCAGCCCGATGCGATAGGTAAGGCACAGACGGGCGAAACTTCGCCATTGATACCGCAATTCATCGTAAATAGCTTAGAATTTATAATAACTGATGTGAACTGAATGTAACTGTTGCACTGATTCCGAAAATCTAAATACTGATCGACTTCTCAATTCTGAAAGTATTTGGCGAGAACATAACGTTGCGCTATGAATGCCTATATTTTATCGCTGGTGTCACAAAGCGACATACCAATCAAGAACGTGGATAGCTATGGCGTTGTTTGTAATTGCGAATGTCACTTCCACGGCAGTTCATTTCGCGCCATAGATCAGGAAAACGGACCGTATGTATATTTGACAACTACGTTGTCATTTATGGGCATCACCATGTCTGCTATTCTCTTTGATCAATCAACGTATCGTGCAATCCAAGATTTCGAGTCGGGTACATCGAATTCGCGCGTGATATTCGTCGCCGGCGCGACANTAACTTCAATTTNGGGATTTTGANAAGGGCTGTCCGAGCCCCTAACCCTGAAGACGNCATTGTCTTTACCTCTCANAGACATGTTTANACGCNCACGAGAATAATTATTGTGGTCGTGATGAAATTTTACTAACAAGTTGNTGCAATATTGATCAATTCAGTAACAAAAAAATANTTATTTGGCAAAGAGCCATATCTTATACCCAAAAGAGCCATATATGGCTCGCGAGCCATAGGTTCCCGACCGCTGGCATATGGGAATTTGTACATTGCAGTATCTGAAGAGACTTCCGGAGGTTACAGATTGGAATATGTTATTCAAATAGATTATTATTCATCTTACCAGAACTAGCTTTCTCGTAAAAGCATTCCTGAGCCTGAGCAACCATAATAGCTTTGAACGCAGTCAATATCACCGGCATCAAGTCCTGTGTGGGATTTTGGTTAGTCACCGACATAATCCTGTCCTTGATGTGCTGAAACATCCCGGCAGCTTCCTGCAATAAATGTGATAATAACCTTGAAGAAAAGATAGCGCAGTGTGTATAATAAACATACCACAAAGTGTGTTGCAGCAGCTTTCAAGCCATCGTCCGAGTTAAGATTTGTATCGCTCGCTAGTTGACTCTTCAGAGCGGCGATATTGAAGATTACGCAGAGAAGTTCAAATTCTCCGGATGATAATACTAAAAGGATAACAAATTGTGGATTTCAATGCATAGAGATTACACGAAAAAACACAAAGTTCCAAGCAGCACATACCTAGCTTGGAAGGGCCACTAAAAAGCGACCCCTTATCGAAGGCATCTTTCCAAGCGAATGATACGTTGACCCCACCACTCTCTCGAAACGGAACTTTTCTGTTAAGTGCTGAAAACTGGTCGTAATATCTGAATTGGGAAATTTCATTGTTTATGACGATGAATAACAGGCCCAACTGTCAAAGAGTTATTAAGTGCTTATGGCAAGCCACTTCAAAACAAATGACTAAATTCATTTCATTTCTTAGCACAATTCACTACTTTACCATGGCCATATAGTACAAATATTTAATACATTAGCCCAAAATGTCGTTATAACAGATTTTCCAGAATTTGGTTGCTAATATTGGCATAATATATAAATATGACATCTATTTCAAGTGTTTGATTTAGCATTTAGCGATCGTGGCAAGGCAATTAATGGATCTTGTATCATAAACCACAATAACTAAGTTAAGGTATCATATCTTTTAGATAGATAGTGTATTGATTGGTTTTGGAAATTTGACACAGCCTACCGTATCGCATCTATTATGAAGTTCACAGATATTCGACAACCATGATTTTTGGTGGTTGCGGCCAAGTGTTCTACCAACATTCATTGGAGGAAACATGGCATACTCAACAAGTTATTTTGTATAATATATACTCATATTATCCAAATCCGAATATTTGGAGCGTCAGCAACCAGTAGAGAAGTGTTACTTTGTATTACTATTGGTGTTCAAAGCCTAGGAAACAACAGAAGGACCAGCTAATACAATAAACATGGTCAACTAAAATCATGATTTCAGCAATGCTAATACACGTACCTTAGCAGCAGGTTTAGCGAACTTGAACTTCGATCTTGAACTTTTCCGACAGCTGATTTTCGGAGACTATTGAAGTCTTTTATGTGCTTGATCAAATCATCATCAACCTGTTAAGTGCATTGTGTGTTAACAGCATATAGGAGAATAGGTATTGAGAATGAATACGCTACTAACGATACCTTGTCAAATGTATTCTTCGCGAATGTTTCAATAGGCTTTGCAAGGTCCACGTCACTCGATTTTTTCAAGGGAGCCACAATAAACCTCCCCACTTCTAAGGAATATGCCATTTTAACTGAGAACGAAGTCATGCAATCGACAATTGAATATGATGCAGCAACATGTAAGTTATTCTGAAGAAATGGGTTATAGGGCAAGTTTCTGCTGCACTAAAATCGCAAAAAAGTTGCACTCAATTTTAACAAAAGTTGCATAATTGCATTTATAATTTTTGTTCGATTATTAGGGTAATCAGATACTCAAAAGGTTCGGTTGTATAACCTAGCTCCTGCAGAGCTGTCAAATCTGTCCAAAATTACATTTTTTCCCGGCATACAGCAACACAATTACGCAATACGGAAGTGATTTTCCCAAAAAAAGCCAAACAGCCTAGCGATATCCCTCTTCCCCCTTACACAAGTCAAGTAACACACCTAAAACTCCCTATGTCTGCAAACTTGACCCAAGGCATTACAGAAAAACTCACTCTCGCCTCAATAGCCAGAAAAAGGTGATCCAGTGAGAATGTAATATTCGGCGGTCTCGCCTGGGCGTTTGTGAAATGGGAAATGCAAATCAAAGAGAATAGAACCATACTAGAAAAAGTTCATAACATGTTTTTAAATCACCTCTTTACATTTTTACGCAATATTTGATAAAAGTTGCAGTAAAACTTTGCATGAAAAAGAGAGAAAAGATGCAGTATAAGATCCCTCCAAACACCTTAAAACATCATAGTACATATAGATTCTGAGTATCTAGGAAGCTGTAAAAAAGAGTTGCAAAAACTTGCCCTAGTTAGTAGTTATGAATCATTAAAATAGTCCTATTCGCAGTTAAATTACACTCAACCATCAGTAATTGAACCCTATTAAAAATCAGCGAAAACAGCAATCATGGTGATCAGTGATCTTGATGACCCTGGTCGGTATAGTTCTTAACGTTCAATAACCTGGAGAACCCTTAGCCTTTGGGATCAGCAAATATCCGCTGAGTCACAAAAACCAGAACTCTACCACATTAAGCATCTAATTACACATCTAATATATTACTATAGATTACTGGTGTGCATGAAGATTGGTGAATTTTCGCACTGTATAGGTTATACAAGTAAATATATGAATTTCATTCTAAATCCACAGGAAGTTCAAATTGTGTTTCCTCTCATGTAGCCTAAAGTGTTCTAAGCTACGATCGATTTCAGCGGTGAAGTTTTGTAAATGTTGTACGAATGTAATTGTGGTGCTACATCCTATGTGCGTGTTATAAGTTTGAAGCAGAATTGCTTTCTTGTAATCCTTTGTGCAATTTGTTGTGCGCTTATAAATGCGTTATTGCGCTTTGTACATTAGATATATCTGCCATGAGCTTAAATTTTGTTGTGAAGCGAGGCGATTTCAAACGTTTCATTATAAAAAAAACACAAATACCAAAATATTGTGATAGAATGAACAGATTGAAGGAGTCAAAACGAAGACAATCAATCTAACTCGCATCTGAGTCCACAAATATGGCAAAAAAATGTAAGAACTTCTTAAAAGTGGTGTCGAGAATGTACACACACAACGAGTATGTATGAGCTTACTGAAATTGTTTTAATGGGCAGGCGATGAACAGGCAATTTACAGCACTGGGTACAGTCAAAATTGGTGTTTCAAAATTGACCAAAATCAAAAGTTAACGACGCCTTCATTTCACAAATATAAATCATTACCCGTGCGTCATTACCCGCTACCCATGTAGGATATTATATATGTCTGATGTAGGAGTATAGCTTACTATGCTGTCTCTATCCCATACTCACTGTATGTTTATAAGGCATAATAGAAAACCATGATATCAGTATTAATATTCCGCATGTCAATTCTAAATAACTGAACCACGGTCTCGGTCTGGCTCACAGGTCGATGAGGCCTCGTTATACTCAATCAGCCATCAGGCAGCCTCAGCAATAAACGCGAGCCAGACCGATGAGCCCTCGTTATACTCAATCAGCCATCAGGCAGCCTCAGCAATAAAATAGCCATGCAATGTCACAGCGCACTTGTGGGCTCTGGGCTGTGGTACAGGCACGGCAAAACCAGTAAGATAACTCCATAACTGCTACTTCCGATGAAGGTTGTGACTCGGAGATGCACGTACTGTTCTTAAGATCGATGACGCGTAAATACTACAGTTACACGGACCTGGCTTTCGAGGCTACAAATACTGAGCCATACGTCGCAGTCAGCACAGTGTCAGCTGGTTTGGGCACAACACAAATACGCTTCATCACAATCACGTGATCATTGGCATTCGGGGATATTTTTATATGTGACGTCAAATTTAATACTCGTGACTTCCTCGTGAGAGTGATTTGTTTTCTAATTTTATCGGAGCAAAACAACTGTTCAATTTCATCAAATATATCGTGTGTGTTTTTAGTTTACGAAATTTTTCTATCTTAGTTTTACTATTACGGATATAATCATCTCTGTCAACCAAATATCACGCGCCATGATTCTACTAGTTTTGAGAGTAATTTGATTACCAATGGTTCTGGTTAATGATCATTAAGGTTAGCTGTCTGTCGTCACAAAGTATGATATCATAAATTTATGACGTCACTGAGATTGTCTCACGAAACTTTTCGACAGGTGACGCAAAACTACGTTGTGAAGTCTGTGAGTCTGCGAGATAAATTTTAGAAACTGTTTTTATATATAGGCAGCGCAAACATCATGAATTTACAAGGCTGCTACGACGTGTTTAACGATTACTTGGGCCTGTCGACTGTTGTCGGCGGTCAAGAAGACCAATGCTACTGGATGCGATCTGTTCTCGGACGGGACTACAAGAAATTCCAGAACATTCCAAGCCTGGATCATCAATTTTCCGAAAGCCACCTCGACATGAACGCATACTACGATTCGAAACTGTCAGACGTAGAGAGATTGTTTGGGCGCGGAGCTGTCCTACAGAAATCAATCAACGAAGATTCAGAACCTGCTACTAACAGCTACCAAGTACCGGTACTCGAAAATTTGACACCACCCACCACCAATCAAGCTGCATATCCAGTTAGTGGCAAAGATGACTACAAGGACAGAATACAAATAGCTCTCGATGCGATTTTGCAAAAATACAGCCATCTTCAAAACCCCTGCCTAACTTCAAGCCAATTCGCCGGGAATTTCCAAGATCGCTACACGACTTCCAACACTATTCCGCCGGCAAATCAACTTAATCAACAATGCGGGATTGAGGACAGAAAGATATTGACCAATTTGGACCTGGATGGCAATAATCGCATACTTCGCGTCACCAGGGCAGCGAAATCTGGCCTTGGCAGCTGCGCCACTAGATTCATTGGATGCTCCTTCTGCAAAAACAACAAAGAAGTTAAAGATTGGTACATGTCACACCAGCTCAAGGATAGCACTGGAAAAGTTACTTGCCCCGTATTGAGAAGTTACGAATGTCCTTTGTGTGATGCGACTGGAGATAATGCTCATACTATTGGCCATTGCCCCTTAAACCCAAATCGCCACAGTAGCCTCCCGCTTGCTGTACGAAGCAAGACTAACGCTACAGGGAAGAAGAAATCACTGTAATCAGGCTGTATAATACGAAGCTTTTGTCGGCACGCATGATAGGCTACTTCCGCATGTTTTGCGCCGTAGACTAGACCGATATCAATCACTATTTACGATCGATAATGGCGATGTCAGCCTGTGCCGCCATCATGACAAAACGGCTGGGTCGTGGATTGTTTTACCCTAGTTTTTTATTGATTGGTGTTCTTCCCTTCTTGGAATGAGATTTTCGTAGGAAATCATATTGGCCGTTTAATCGAATTTGTGACGTGTTTAGTTTTGTGCTGCAGATGAAATTATTATGTCCACGGCGGATTTGTTTACCGTTGCCAACTGTATTTTGTTGATAATTCTGCGTGTTTGATATCCATTATGTTGCCGGTTTTATCGATTTTTGCTGTTTTTCGTTGTTACGATTGTTAACGTTGATGTTAAAGTGTGTTTTAACCAAACTCGGTGTGCTTTAATTTGTCTAAGGCAGGGATCTCCAATACAAAATGAGCAAAACACCACGTTTTCAACTTGATGTCGAGCACCGCTGTACAAAGCCGAAACAGATATTACCGCAAGTATCTCGCAATCTGCGCGTTAGTGTCTAAGAGCCAACTCAGCATCAGTTTTATTTTGAATTTCAAAACACCACCAGACTGCGATACAATAAAAAGATACGAAGGTGTCGAAACGGATCGGATTCGTCTATGAAATCAGACACCCATCCTAAGCCTAGGCGACGTAAAGGAGGCCTTCAAGGCCGGTAACTTAACTCTACTCTAATTTGTGAAATATTTCATTGCTGTAACTCCAGTGCCATTTGTGAAATGTTTGTGTGCTATGATTTCAATTCTAAGCTAACGTCTGGTTTTCCTGAAAACGTTACAGGAGAAATGTAGTGCGAAACGAACCCAGCTTGCTGTATACAGACATTAGCCATCCTCTAATCCAGCGATAGGCCTATATATCCCTGTTGTAATCAAATTTGAAAACCCTGAAAATTTCCTCGCTGTCTCTTGGTGTCAGACACGAGCCGATTACTTCCGAAAACGTGATTACGATGACAGCAGAATCGCGGATTACGCGGAAAAGTAATCACGATTACATTTCGCTTCCTTGATCTTGACGAGCCTAACACCTATTCGAAGGCACTATAATGATTGCGATAAAACCATGTTCAATTAACTTAATATTCTAGTTAATTGAAGTATAATGGACGAGTGGAGACGCCTATAACAGACTATTGTGGATTATATTTATTAGATGCTTCGAAGTCATCAATTATTATGTGCCAGTTGGCCACCCTTTATGGCAGATGAACAATGAACATAAAATCTAATCTTTACGAGTATGTCGGGATTATAGACCAGTGAAAAACCGAAGGAAAACCCACGCGCAGGGCAGACGATGTATTGTATTATTTTGTGCGACTGAATCTAAGACCTTCCGGTCCGCCGCCGTTTCCCAATCCATACCAATTTACATGTCTTTGTTGGTGAGATGAATAAAAGCATACTGACTGACTGACTGTGCACTGCGCAGCCTCATATCCGCGAGGGGCGTAGTTGGACAGTGGCAGAGTGGATAGTTACGAGGGCCAGGGCTGGGAAAAATCGAGTACCCGAGTGTTTCGATTCAATCGAGTATGATGCATCCATTCGAGTGCCAAAAATCATGTCGTAATAACATTTTGAGTGACGTGAAAAGTTAAAATTATGATACCAGTCTACAGCACCTGTAGGATAATTCGGTGTTTTTTCGAACATTATTTCTTTGCGCTTTGTGACGATCCAGTGGGTTGAACACTTCACTGATCTATCCTATAATTCTATCAGTGTAGGACCATAGTGTCCTACATGGTGTGGACACAAGCAAATCTTACGGCTCAGTGAAATCGATGTACGTCACACTTTCCATTTGGTCAAAGGCAATTTGACGGTAACTTTTGACCGACTTGCTGAGCATTAAATTTGATAGAACGGGTATCAATCGAAAGCTACCGCGGTACTGATTGCGAAAATATATATTTTATTCTGCTCGTGGTCCTGGAACCCCCAAAAATCAGTCTCGAATGTTACATTGTAACAGAGTTTGGTATTGTGACGAAACGATGCCGTCTGGGAACAGGTGAGAAGCAGCGCAAACCGCAAACGTACTGGCCATTGTTGCGCAACCGATTGAGCAATGAGCATTCACACTCTCACTGTCGTGCGCACTTGCTCCTGAGCTGCTCAGACGTCATGTTTGCGTCACAATACCAAACTCCGTTACAATGCCGCATTTGAGGCTGATTTTGGGGTGTTCCCGGACCACGAGTAGAATAAAATTTATATTTTCGCAATACTGGTACACATGACACATGCCCTCATCCGAAATCAGCAGGTCGTATATTCTAGCGCCGTGGTACTTCTTACCGGTTTTCCATGAAACACTTTCGGATCCCCGAAAGTGA
>ATSW01009928.1:0-13024 GCA_000444245.1 Botryllus schlosseri
GAGATAACAAACTCCCTTTAAAAGAGATCCGGCATTTGGTTGTTGCGTCATAATGTACCCATTGCCCATTTTTAAAGGGGTCAATTTATCGCGCCCAATGATTTGCATTCTTGCCAGGGCCACAATTACCGCACCCCAAATTTCCCAATATGGTGGCCCAATACTCAAAAAGTATTTCGTAAACTAACATAAGTTATAGAGTATTTTTGAGAGATCTAATTAACTTGAAAATCCTCTCTAGATCATTGATTCCCAACCGCGGCTCTGAGAACCCCATGCGGCTCCGAGCTAGCCTACTTGCGGCTCCCATTGACGGTGGAAAATTCAACAAAAATATCATAAAATCAATTTAGAACAAACAAAAAATTGATTTTCAAAAATTACACTTGTTTGGCTTGGAATCTGGAGTTTATAATTAAGGGTCGAGAGCAATTCCTTTGCTGTCGAGTAGCGATTCTCTACTCAGCAACGATTTCGTTACTCAACTCACGTCAAAAAGTATGNTCACACTCAAATGCGTTTGGANNGNCNCTCAAATTTAAGTCNGCNCATNANCAGACTTNNNTAAGTGCANGTGGTGTTNCAACACNTTTTACAANGCTATCTGNCCANCAAACCNATGGATTATTTGACTTGATTGTTAAGNTCAACGGCCGCATTGACGGAATGAATNCTTTTTNNCCAATGATGAAAATNTTTTCAAGTCNTATTGTAGTTAATGTGGCCACTGACNCTGGTAATTTACAGCTTGAGTTGCTAGACATGCAGTCAGATATAAAGACATGACCATTTGTTCGTGCGTCGCACGAAAGTTTTTCTTCTAGTCTGCTACGCTTGAGCCACTACAATATCGTTTGATTATATAACAAACTGGAGGTCACGAATTAACAACATACACTAAAGTAATTATAACAAGATACCGGCGGTTAGAATTATGAATTACGTGCCCCAGCTTTACAGGTAGGTAATTCAGTGGCGAGATAGCGCAGTAGTATAATCCACGGCTGCAACGCCATTGGGTTGCGGGTTCGAGTCCGACCGAGGTCGACTTCAGAAATCCTTTCTAAGTGTTGGAGGTCTATCTAGGCTCCTCCTCGCCGCCTCTTCCGCGTAAGCGGTGTCTTACAATAAGCCTAGAAGTGGGCCGTGCGACAAGTCGGCAGATACGGAATCAAAAATGAAGAAAATGGGCCTGGTGTTACTGACCGTTGTAGTCGACAAACACCAAGATTACCTCAAACAAGCAAACTGTACGGGTGAATCTGACCATCGGGGGCTGAGAGAGGATTAAAAATCAATAGTAATATAATGCAATTATTGACGAAATTAAGTCTTCAACTTGCGATTACCACCCTATGGTGGACGAACTGCTGTTTTGGTCTTAATTCCAGCTACAGCCCATGTTAACATGATATATAGGCCCATGGCCATGGCCACGCCAATGTTGAGTAAAGATTGGCACCCGTTTCAAGTAGAGTCATATGAGAATAAGATGAAGCGAACATAAAATTCTGCCTTCAACTTGATACAGATATTGTACTGCAAGCTGCCGTTGCGAGAAACGACAAAAAACGGCTCGGTTTTGATATATATATATCACCAGCTGTTGATTTTTACTGCTTCGTTGTGGAAATCGCAATGATTTATTTGACGAGTACAAAATTTCAAATCTTGATGTACGTACGTAGCCTACTTGATAGGCCTACTGCTCGCCAAGCAGCTACGATTAAATTGCGTTTAACTGAGCATAAGCATAGCCAAACATCAACCATAAGTTACTATTTTAAAGTAGGCCGAGCGGAGGTAAATTATCCTGCTGCGATGTAGTGGCGTGTGGAACGTGTTGATAACCTGATATATAGCACGACGGGTGTTCTTACAATGACACTAATGTGCGACGTATGTACAGTACATGTACAATTGTACATCAAATATCTATTTACTGTGGATACTTCTTACGCAATGACGCGCAAAGCTAATAGGCTGCTTCTGACGTAATAATGAGCTGTGGCGTTTGAAAATCAAACGTGTGTGCTGTCACGAGCCTGGTATAACATCTTTTCCTTGTTCACGAATGTTCAGTTTATGTCACAGTCCTTCCAAAATAAAAAGTAATCGTTCTTTCACAGAGAAATCGATTAAATATGAGAAGTAGTCGATTACGATTACGATTACTTCGGGATTTTTTCGAATGTAATCGATTGCGATTACGATTACTTGAAAATGCTGTAATCGTCGTAATCGATTACGATTACTAANCGCGATTACCCCATGTCTGGCCATCACCGGGGAATTGTTACGGCATGGCGCGATACGTTAATGTTGCGGCAATTTTGTGTCTTTCGACTTATGCTGGCTATGTCACCACTCACCACTGTGTCGATCAGCTCGCCGTTGAATATGCCGCGGGCATCGACGTAGCTTGTTGAANCAAGCACGGAAATATTTAATTTATGTTCATACATCAGTTCTGCAATGTTATACGATGGTGAGTGGCAACTAAGATCGTGGACAGCATTTTTAAATAGTCATGAGATCCCACGATGCTGTTACAATTCTCTTCCGACGAGGCGCAGAAATTTGGCCACTAGCAGTATAATTCTGGGATCAGTTAGGAAGTTGAGTATCCCTTTCCTATACCAACTCGGAATTGAGTTGATTCGATAAAATCCATCAACCGTTAAACAACAACGATACGTTGGCCCCGGTTGGCCGCAATCGAAGAAAGTGATAAGAGCAAATTATATGCTTGTGAACATTTCGGCTTTGCTGAACACACTCCTCACAACTTATCTCTGGAAGGAATGACTTCTCTGTGGTGCGAATCGTGGAATATATGTGCACGTGGTGTGTTGCGTATGCGATGCAGTCGAGATTTAGTTGCATGAAACTATTTATTGACGTGGTTCGACTTTTGAATAGGAATCTATAGCATCAATATCTAGTAGAACGAAAATACACCATCGTAAGCTACTGTTGAAGATCCCGCTCATAGGCAAGACAACTTGTCAGTAGGCCTACAGTACAATCGTCTTGAGGTCAGCCATGAACATAATCATAGATTCTATTCAGAGAGGGTCGGATATCTACTGTTTTATCATATTTCTAACTACAGCTAGCAGTATACGATCATTGGCGTTTATAAGACAGGCTCAATCCACTAGCCACCACAATATAAGTTTATTTTATGTTGTGTAATTTGCTTTTATATGATTGTTCTATTAATAATATTGATTCACCTAAGCCGACTAGTTACTACTTCTAGGTAACATATGCTGAGGAATGTCGCAAGTGAACTTTACTTCCCCGGAGAACGTCACTACCGTACTGCGGAATGAGTACGGATTCGAAACGACGAATATTACCAAAATGGATAGTTATTTCAATGTGAATTACATGGTGTGGTGCCATTTGGAATGTGACAAGACGTTGGAGATGAAAGTGGTTGTGAAAATATTCGATCAAAATGCTGCAAGCTTTTTCGGTATGGTTATATTTTTCAGTCATTCTTTAAACATTAAACAACTTTCAGGGTATGATTGGTCAATGAATATTTCGGAATGTCATTTGTTCGTCAACGCATGAAGGAGTGTAGCAGAAAATAAGCAAGCTGATATTGAGATTGAAACTACCAATAAGCTGTTGGTCGGATTTGAATTTGCGTTTTTCATCGACATTGGATTTACCCGTGGACTTGAATGGTGAAGTTCCAATCATTTTCAAACTGTATTAAAAAGTCAAGAGAATTTTGATTCATTACCAAATTTGGACTTCTAGGAATGATACGAATTGAACTCGGGATATATACATTGGACATGGTTATAATTGGGGTTGAAATAAAATCAAGAATAAATTTTAAACAAACATGGTCTCGTTGAAAAACATGCTTTATTGTTTTGATTTATAGCAAGGACGTCACTAATCTTCACTGGTGACGTCACAGTGGATTGGCGTTGCTATGTGGCTCCTTAAGAATTACAATTGAAAATAGCGATCAATATGACTTCTTCGAGGAAAAGATTTCGACCCCTGTCTTGAACGAACCAAATAATACCTCTGACCAGGACTATATCTTCAGGCAGCGTTTTTACGGTCGACTGTCATCATCATCAGAACATTCATTAAATTCCCACGTGCTATAACTGTTGAACCGCCGACCTGTATATGAATGCTAAAAATTGTGTATATGAATGGTAAAATGAGGGCTATTAGTTGTGTCTAAAGCCGTCCAAGGCCGCTTTTGAAAACCGGAGAATTCTTGCTGACTAGCGTCAAACGCATGGAAGAATACACGTCAGACAAAGATATATCCTGAGTTCTGCTGGTCATAAACCTGTATATGTCGCCTATGTGAAGAGTTAATTTCGACACAATTTTAGTGACACCAAAATAACGGTTCATAGTCAAGTATTAATTGCAACATTACGTGATGGAACGTCTGTGTTTAACAATGGTAAAATAATCGATATAGAAGCTATAGAAGTATATGCGCAGTGCATGCTTTTGAATTAGCTGGATGGGGATGGTGAGATCCAGAGGTAGGCTAGCTACCTTTAAATTTTCGTTATAAGTATAGCCTACTCGAGTGTTTGAAATGCGGCTCCCACATTCAAAAATGCGAGGAACCACTGCTTTAAACCACGTTTTAAACAAAGTGTTCTAAAACACCTCTTGTATTAAATTAAACCATAATCCTTATGATATGAGTTTGATTGAATATAAATCACTGATTTATCTTACAGATAACAGCAAGCTACAACACGCATTCATGCTTCATTTATCGAATCACGGATATAAATGCAGCAAACCATATCAAACGAAAAGCGGAGACACGTACGTACAACACCAAAGTGACAAATCCGGCTTCTTACTGCAAGTACTATCGTTTTTGCCGGGCGACTCAATCAATTCTCTGAAGTTTGGAAAGGAGGATTTTTTAAGAATGTGCTATTTATCCGGTGAAAATCTGGCGAAGCTTCATTTAATTGGACAGGTATAAGACACGCTTTACAAATGCAAAACAGAGTGTAGGTTTGCTGAGTTTAACAGCAATAACAACAATAGTCCAACAGTAGGCCTAAAGCCAGAGATACAGAGACTGGCCTATTTGCGTGCGTGTCAGGCTTATTGCTTATGTTTATACAAGTGACTTGAAGCCAGATACTTATCCTAGCCAGTACCATGATACTATGTCGCCAGACGCGAAACTTGAAAATGTAACTCACCCGCAATGTCATGATATCACATCTAAGTATAAATAAGTCAGCATTTTCGAAAATACTACATCCAGTGGATCATATTTCCAGTTGCTATTCGTAAGTGAAATGCTCGCAACAGGCTACCTGCACTACAGAATGGATGTACAATTGTACATTTGTACAACGTAGCCTACGCTGCATATCGCCGCTCGTTGCTGTCGCAAAGACGCCGAGTACGTTGTGCTACTTACATACCTGTGACAGATACTTATTACTTGATCGCTTTTCAAACTACTGACCAGAATAGTCAGAGTAGTACTCCCAGCTACCAGCTAGGGGTGATGCGAACATTCGGTTCACGCTCGTGTTCGGTATGCGAAACTTGATAGTTCTGCTGAGGTTGGCATTCGCAAATGGACCTTAGTTCATTTCAGTGGTCGGGAACCTATGGCTCGCGAGCCATATATGGCTCTTTTGGGTATAAGATATGGCTCTTTGACATATTTTTAATTTTAAACTTCATTTTATCGATATTGCATCAACTTGTTGGTAAATTTACTTAACTGCCAGAATAATTGTTTTCGTGGCAGCATAATCATGTAGGTAGTGGCGGTGGCGTATTCAGGATTAACAGCTCGGACCTCGAGAATTCGATGTACCCGGCATCGCACGCTGCGTAATCTTGAATTGCACCATACGTTTGGTTGATCAAGATAATAGCAGACATGGGGACTCCTATATGACAATCTAGTTTTCAAATACACATTGTCTTCCTGATCCACGCCAAGAAATGAACTGCTTGGAAGTGACATTTCAATTACAAATCGAAATTGCAAACAACGCTTCGCTATCCACGACCAAATTGATAAGTGGCTTTCTACTACTACGGTTAGGCGTGTAGGGCAACGATTTTGTCACCCCTGAATTGAGAAGTCAATCAATACTTATTTTTGGAATCAGTGCTACAGTTATATTAGATTTATATCAATTATTATAAATTCTGATCTGTACACGATGAATTGCGCTATCACAGGATGATTCGTAGCCTACGAGTTTTTACAGAGAACACATGGCTCCCACGTCGAATCCCATGTAGTGGCTTTATATTAGCACTACCATGACGTCACGAATTCTCAATTGTTAAAGTGGAGTTAAAATGGAAATATAGGGCTAACATGGCTCTTCAGGCGAAAAAGGTTCCCGGCCACTACTATATGGTGTTCAACAGTAATATGGCCAAATCCGTGAAAATTTGCATATTTTCGGTGTATGTCGTTGAGCAAAAAAATTGACGTGGTAGAAGAAATCAGCGGCATTATTGGACACGCCAAAATTTGCCAAAATCAAAGTCAACAAATTCTTCTTCCGAAATTGTTGCCCAATGATAATTCTATATTTTGAGATATTTCTCGTATTGCGTGCATTTCACAGAAAAGCCACCAACCGAAAGATCGCACAATCCTCGACGGCTTGCAACAAACTGGAGAAGAAAAATGCAGCAATGCAACGTAAACTTACCAGGATTCTCGCGTCTGATTTCTTTTGCTGGATTCCAGTCTGCATCATGGGCTTTCTGCAATTAGCAGGTATCAAAACGTAGCAAATATGTTAATTTCTGATCGTAATACTTTACCTTTTTTTAGCTTTAGCTGCATGTCGGAATCCGTCTCGTACACTAATTTTGCTCCCATAACACCATCATGTAACAAAATTTTGCAAAAGTTTTAGTTAGCCTAAATTTTTATGTATTGCGTTTTAGTATTCCAAACAAATTACCAAAATACCAAAATATTTCCTGAAGTGTCCCAAATTTTGCAGGAATGTCAATTTCTTTCATTCTTGATTTTACTTATAATTGCTCCGTATTAATCATAATAATTCTTTATTGGAGGTAAGAAAACGCTAAAGAAAAGGTTACTATGACCGAATATAGTTTACTCATGCATCAAGTAATAATTCAAAACTTTAAAAATCCTTAGAAGCGGTTTTGTTTGCGTGACTTGCGTCTGTGAAATGAAAAATATTCTCCTACTATGGACCACAAATAACACCATGTCAATAAATTTGCAAAATTTTAATTGACTTAAAATTTTTCTGTATTGTGTTTTGTAATTCTTCTGAAGAGTAGTCAGTGCAGAGTCAGCTTTTGATTGATACCCGTTTTACCAAATTTAATGCTCGGCAATCTGGTCAAAAATGACAGTTAAATTGCCTGTAGCCAAATGGAAATTGTGACGTGAATTAATTTCACTGAGCCGTGAGATTTGCCTGTGTCGACAACATACAGGACACTATGGTATAATTCTCCAATCTCAATATGTAACCATAATGCTATCGTAAAAAAGTAAATGTAAATACTTAGGTAACAGGAAATCTTAATACATCCGGTGGCAGTGTTTCAAATATGAATAAAACTTATGTAATACCAGATTCTTAACGGGTACGATAGACATTGCCGATGATCTCGAGTTTAAGCTGCAAAGTCAACCACCTCGACGTTACAGCATAATGGTTGTATCCACGTCTTGGTCGGTATATACTGGGTTCAATTCTTGGGCAGACAAACGATTTGTGTAGCACCCGCAGCGCCCAGCAATTCGGAATAGCGTGCAGATGAAAAGGGATGGTGCTATCGGGATGGCCATCGTGGTTCCTGACCTTTTTTCTCCAGCGTCCTCTTTCTAAAATTGCCTGCGTCTGGCGCCCGCCTATTTTAAGGACTGTAGTAAAAAACAATGGGTAAGTGGACGAAGTCCGGTTTCAGGTTGGGACGTCACTATTAGACCACTCGACTAATTATCGGTAAAATTTTATATGTTTTTTCGGGATCAAATCCTGGTTGCTATAATAACCGTCGGGTAATGCCTACGGGCTAATAGCATTCTGTTCGAGATCGATGTACGGATCCGGAATACTGCTCTGCTATTGGCATTACGGGGCAGTTAATTGTATTGGGTTTTGTTTTATTGTTTTGTGTGAGTACTAAATCAACTGAGAGTGTGGTAGAGATTTGCTCACATTAAATGTAGTACTGCACCAAGCACTTAACTTTAACATGAATGGGGGTAACAAGACTAAGCAGTGTCGTCCTTAATGATACGATGAAGAAATATACTGATGATTTAATTTGGTAGCTCTCAAATACAAGTATAAATTGTTAATCATTTCGGCCAAAACATCTTCAATTTACAAAGGGCATCATTCTCAAAAGTTGGACAGTACAGTGCCTTTTCAATATCGACACGCAGTGCGCTGCAGGAAACAACATCTTGTTCAAAAAATTTTGTGAAAAATAACCCGAGCTCTCAGTATAAGTATCGGTTTAATAATATTTTCATCATAGCGTGACGGGAATGTTTTAACGGGGAATTAGCAATCCAAAAGTAGCCTACGCCAAATTCATTCCACAGGAGATAAAATAAACCACTGCATTCGTGAAAATATCGTCGGTGGATATTTCGCGATGAGCGTAACTAAAAACGTTTTGAATTGACAGAATTTGTCGAACGTTAGTTTGCAATGACAACTCAGGAATATATAGAAATATTGTTGTGGTATACAATCATATGCCTTTGCTACATCATCTACTGCGAGTCCATTTTGTTCAACGCCTCCATACCGCCCCATACCGCCCCATTTCGCCCACTGAGCGTATCCGCCCTTTCAAAATCGAAATCGCTCCCTGGGGGCGCTGGATACATGGTTAAGAACCACTGGTGTAGTAACCAAATACAAATTAGTTGCCCGACAGTCAACTAGTAATAAACTAAATCTCTGAACATAGTGTGACGCAGACAATTTTTTTATTGGATAACGTTAAATTATGAAATTTATGTAATATGAATGACATGCATAGTTCAACCGGTGATTTCAAAAAATGTTGCAGATCTTATGCTATTGGCAAAATGCGATCCACGCATAGTTGGTTCAGGACTCCGTAGTCAATATAGAAAGAGTTAATATTTCAGTTTAAGACATAAATATGTCAGCACCGCAGGTGATCGAAAATGTGTAGTTTCTGCTCGTCTGAGACAGGATATATTCATTCTGTAACTGTAACGAGTTGAACGCAATAATGTAGAAATGCCTGTCTCCCAGAACTTCATTTGTTTCAAAGATAGGTCAAAACCACTTGTTGAAATTCTTCAAGGTTTAGTTCTAGACAGGGAGTAGATGCAAATTGGAGATTATAGATACAGCGCGCAGCGGTATGAAAAAGAAAGCATTGATATTAAAATTCATTGATTTCTATATTAACCTAAATTTAGAGATCTAATAACAAACATGCAATTTGAAAATCGTAGTTACATAAGGGTAACATAATGATTAGGGCTGGGCACAATGATTCGAGTACTCGAATCTGAATCGAGTATTAATTTTAATGATTCGAGTCGAGTAGTAAAAGACGATTTTTTCGAGTACTGAAATCATACGCTCTTCGCAACTGATCGGTAATTTACTAACGAGAATTATATTTTTGATACTGAGGTAGCCTTGACACCTTGATTGGCCGTGTCGCAGCATACGAGACATAGTACAAAGCTACGAACGTTACTGGAAATGACAAATTTGCGAAGTCATGATCATCCCACAACATTGTCAACAAGTGCAATGACATCGGTATGGTCGAAAAACTACCAAAGTATCTTTAATGTGACGGATAAGAGGCATTATGTTTTTTGTGGTGGCATAAAAGGTAACTATTTGAGCTTTGGCATAGCACGTTCTGTTGTGACGTCATAATTGGCGATACTCGATTACTCGACTCGACTCGAAGCGTAATACGTGATTCAGAATCGAATCACTCAGGTACTCGATTTTGCCCAGCCCTAATAATGATAGAAGTAGTCGACTGGTTGACCGCTTTGTGTACGCTTGAAGAAGACGAAATGACGTCTTATTCATTGTTTCTCGAACTTTTTAGGGTTGGTTTCATTGTTGTATATCCGCTGTGACGTAATCGTACCAACGTGAAATTGTTGTAAATCTGTTCTAATTCATCGTGTTATTTGAATACATTTTAGATATTACGTAGAACAAACACGTCATTGAAAAGCTCTCACCGAGTGGTACCTGTTCCACAGTTTGAGAACAAAAGGTTCGAATATAGTAATGCAATTTTTTGATACATAATTACAGGAATCGATATCCCGCCGGACGCCTATCTCCCTACTGGCCTACTTATTCTCCCGATAAACAGCGCACTGAATCCAATCCTTTACTCCGACATGCCTGATCGCATAATGAGCTGGAAAAGAAGATTTCTCACATTGCTGGCAGTATTGGTCCGTCAATGGAGGAATGGAGGTTAGCATGTTGACTTATAACATCATCAATCCCGTGCTAAGAGAAATATTGGTCATTAGGCTCCTCTACAGAAATACCTCCAGCCCAAGTCGGCGCCTTGGAACTGAACGTGATTGAAGGAAACAGAGGAGACGTCGTAGACATGGATTGAGCTGAAACGCGAATTCTTAAAGCTTCCTTTCAAATGAGAAAATTCCAAATATTTTACAGGAATGTCATCTTAAAATGGCAAAATACTCTTTTGTATACGTATTTCGACTTTGGTATGTATTAGTATGCATACAAACTGCCATGTATAATATGGCTAAGTTGTTTGCATTGGCAATTCTAAGATACGGTTTTCCATACAACTGGATTGTAAATATTGACGCGTGGAGGATTAACATCGCTTATGATCAGTGTCTATACTTTTATTGATGTTCATTTGAGCATATCAGTGTAGTAATCATGACAAAATGTATTTGTGCACCTCTGAAGTGGAGGTAACGAAACTACGTCGTGTGGCAACTGTTTGTGCTGTCCACGAAAGCGTGAAGAAATAATCTTTAAAATATTATTGGAAATTAATGACAAATTCGTTAGCTTTTACATTTCATCTGCCTAGCAACAACCTACAAGTTGATATCGTATCATAGATGTTGTTTAATTGCCAGTATAGAGATTTTCATGTGACAGTCGAATTTATGATTGGCGATTGCCGGTAGCTGTTTAGGCTAATAACTTTTTTAGATGATGCATTCCCGTATAAAAAGATTTATGCGTGAGCTTACTCTATTCATTGACGGCGGGATTAGCTAATCTCAACCATTATGAGTGGAAAACCTATATAGTCTTGTATTCAGTAAAAAAATGGAAAAAAAAATTTATTTTTCAGCGTCGCAGGTAAAGCAATATATTGATGTCGATTTTCATTTGGTTGACGCGAATCAGCAATGATCGAAATTCAATCGGGTGATTTATTTTCGAAATTTAATTATTAGTAATATACTTTGTCACGTCTTATTTCGGACGAGGTTAAATAAAACGTTCCTCGACCATTTTAGTTTGCTGTTTTTGCTGCGACTCAATGAATCTATTTCGGAGCGGTTATACATTTTGATCGATAATAATAAACGTTGGACCATTGGAATTTTCGACTGACAACGATCAGCGATTAGACATGCCCTGCGCATATAGAAACAGGCATCGGAGGATTTAGAAGCGGCGCATGAACTAATTACGGTTGATTAAAATATCCAATGAGGAAATATTCTTAACGGCAATCATCAATACCAGGGCTCTTCAACCGGTTGTATCATACACCCAAGGTTACCAAAATTTTATGCGGTGTACCACTAAGATGGGGCGTAGGCCTACAGGGGTGTACAAGATCCGAATTAAAATGGACCGATGACTAGCTATCGCATTAAACATGCAAGTTCATGCTTCAGAACATGGTGACCAGATGTGCAATGTCATACAATATGTTCAAGCTATAGGTGGGGGTATGTAGCTTGTAAGTTAGAATCTTTTTGTGAAATCATAAGCAAATGCTTCTCCCTAATTAAACGTTGGTAATGGACATATTGGTTTCTTTTGTGAGTTCCGATTGCGATATCTGTCTATAATGATTCTTCAGGAAACCACCACTTTCTGCGAGATGCTCACAAATAGCCCAGTGGGCATCATTGCTAGGACGTAGTCAGAGGGTCGCGTTTGAGAACCACTGGGCCAGGGGTGGGCAAACTACGGCCCGCAACACCGTTCTGTGCGGCCCGCGAGAGTCTAAAGAAACTTTTTGAACATATTGATAAAATACATACTCAATATCGAATTAAGGTAGGGACTTGATTAAACTTTTTCTTAGTATATTTCACCATGATAATTTTACAACATTGGTTCCCAAACTGGGGTGCACGCCTTCCTTGGGGGTGTGAAGGCATGTGAAAGGGGCGCGAAGCTGAGCTCAACTGAAAAAAATTGTCGCGCGTGGAATTAGTAAATCTATGAACAGATCGCTGCTCACAGATTTAAATTTCAATCCGGTTCTAAGAATCGGGACAACTTACTCCCATCTCTATAGTTTTGACAAATTGGTTATTGAGGTCAACCAGCCGATGAAATCTCGCACTATGTTTCTGACGCGAGTACGATATCATCAAAGCAATGTTTGGTTTGTTTTAAAAAAGCACATTATCTCCATGTCCTCACTATATTATCAAATACCAATATTGCATTTCGGTTTATAATCCCAATTTTATATAGTGCGGCCCGCGAAAGGATGTAGATGTTGAATGCGGCCCGCGAGCTCAAAAAAGTTTGCCCACCCCTGCACTGGGCTATATGGTGGTCCGGCTACATCGAGCCCTGATTAGTATTTAGCATTTAAAAGACGTTGCAGCCTTGTTCATTTCGACACGCCGGAGGAGGCCAACCAGCAGTCGTAGGACGTTAAACATTAATTATGGGACACTCAACACATATTTAAATTAGCGTGTGTTGGCGACTTTCAATATTCAATTCGAATTGACGAATTGGTT
>ATSW01009929.1:0-10751 GCA_000444245.1 Botryllus schlosseri
CAAATATCAAAGGCACTTTTTGAAATTCAAATTTTTCTTTTTCTCATTCCACCCTATAATAGCTAGAGGCGCATCGAAGGATTGTGGAAATATGTATCGAAATATCGATTCAGCTTCTTGTTTAGATGATAATGCACCCTTGCCCTTCCCAACTACCATATTTCCAGGGGACGGTCGGTAACTACCTACCCACCTGATATGGTACTTACTAAGACTTGGCGGCACGGTCATTCTTGGAGTTTTATACTCAACAATTTTAAATAGGCCATTTATTCACTTACACATCTTCCATGACTGAGCTGGGCACATTCGGGATTAATGTTGAACTAGTATGATAGGGACATAAGGTGTCTGGCTGGTCAAAAACAGTCTTAGTTGATGTTATGTCGATTTTTTTTGTCTCTGAACAACAGGCTTTATAATCCCCAAAAGTGATCAATTAGTCAGACAAAACATGGTTGTATGATATGGTACCCTTAATTTTATGCAAGCAAACCCACGAGACATTAGAATGAACATACAGCATTACCAATGATACAAATTCTATCAATTTACAAGTCCTAAATGAGTAGGTTATTTGGTACCAACAGACAGCTAGCATGTAGGCTTACTATGTCACACAGTATTGATGATCAACAGTTTATGTGACACCACTAATGTCCCTCAACTAGCGGCAAGTACAGTTGATTAATCTAAAGGAAACCGCGCTTTTCGTTTGGTAGGGTTGCAGATATACATCTGATTTTTTCCAGTTTAATTAAGTGACCATTAATATTGGATTTCCATGCTGTCCATTAATCAGTCATGCATTTCCAAAGTACCGTACTAAAAATAGCTCATTTCCCTGACAAATTGTTCAATGCAGACTTGAATGATATTCATAACATGTTGACTGCAGCTGATCCAATGTGCTTTATAATCCTACATAAGTATTGATTTGAGATATGTACTTCCAATAGGCATTAACCATCTGAGCCAAAGCACTGAAATTGACGTTGGGTTTTTGTTTTCAATGGAAAATTTATGTTATTGATCGGTGCTGTTTTCAAGTTATGAGCTCCACTGTTCTTTTTGTCCGGTATTGATCTCTTTGATATTGAAATGGACCTTTAGCTTGATTAAAAATAGATTGCGCATTATTTTTGCGAGGAAATTTGCAGTCGTGGACATTTCAACGGTAACTATCGAGTTCATTCGAGCCACCTTGCAGAATTTACCATTAAGAATGGCAAATTATTTTAATGCTGATAGATGGCGATCCGTCGATCATTCTCTTATATTGTGCGGAATATCTGTATCGCTATTTTCTGAAAGCAATTTCCTGGTGTGAAGTTTCGATGTCTAAGTGGAATTTCGAAGTGTGGGACAATATTTGTATGGGAAGCGATCTCGGTTTATCATAATATCACAAAACACGGAATTTCCTCATACGCTGTAAACTTGCAGACGCAATTTACTCGATTTAATGCATTCGCAATGTCATGGAGACTTGGTATTTCATTTTCTAGACAGTTTCCAATTTCCCATCAGTCAATTTT
This sequence comes from Botryllus schlosseri, assembly GCA_000444245.1. NCBI lineage: Eukaryota > Metazoa > Chordata > Ascidiacea > Stolidobranchia > Styelidae > Botryllus > Botryllus schlosseri. The sequence goes on from ATSW01009929.1 coordinate 1,539, forward strand.
GAGCTTGCATATAATATGATTCAGCGATTATTCCGCTTGATGAACCAATAGCTAGAAAGTTGTGATATGATTGGTGAAATCTGACATTTCATGCCATCCGAATCAATGATTTGCAGCTTGATAATATGCGACTTAACTCTTGACTCAAAATCTGCTTATATTACGTGATGGATACAACATTGAGAGCTGCGGTGTAATATTTAACCATTGTTATTTACGATATCTTGCGATAAATATTTAAGATGTGAGATTTGAAAATTGAGACCGAATGCGGGATATTAAACTTTTCACGGTTTGACCAGTCGGGCACGCAATAAAGTTTCAAATGTGGGTTGACATGTGCCAAAACGAGAGGGTTAGCTCTTAAAAATATACCGGAAAACGTTAAGACGTTGTATAATATGGGTTTACGCTGGTGGTTTAACTGTTTGCTAACTTTAAAATTTCACTATTAGGCCTACTTTTTTCTGAATTAACTGGATTGGACGATTGTACTTTTTGGTCTCGCTATTTTTATGTGTTCACTCGAAATGTATCTTGGTTTTGATTTAATTTGAAAAAAACTCCCTCACTTCTCAGATGACATGGACGCAAGAGAAACTTCACACAGCGCCGAAACGCCAACCCCGATCCAAAGTCAGCCTTCGGCGGGCTTGGATCTTTCGGTTAAAAGGCCGAAATATGATACAGGTATGTAGCAAACCGGGGACCTTGCCGCAAATAGACATGCGTGATATCTGCTCAATGAATATAATGACCCATCAAAGTTGATGTTTCCGTTCGTATACTCAGGAATCGATACGCCCTTAGTATATTAACTCCATAATAATAACCTTGAGCTCGGTCGTGTCGGCTGTTTCAGAATAAGTTTGTTTCAGAATTTTCTAGCTGCTTGATAACATTGTTAGGTTGGCTAAAAAAAAACACGGCACATCAAATTTGCCTCCATTCTAACCTGCAGAAGAGTAGCTTTAAGAGTACAAATTTTTAGATTTAATATTTAAAAAAATAGAAGAACTTTTTCAAATTTTACTGCATACCCCACAAAATTGTTAGGCTATCTGAATTAAGGATGCGTAACAAATTTTTGTCGATTCCAACGTCTAGAAGAAAAATGATCAGAGCATAAAATTTTGAAGTCGAAAACTAGTGTTTACGGTGAGAAATTGGTCATTGTTAATTGTAGAATCGCCCAGCGGCCAGCGTAAATACTATTTTTTCAAATTTTCGTATATGTGATTCATCTATTGCCTTCCCTTCACATCCTATAATTGTGTATCAGGGCGCAGAGGTTAAAATTATGAAGGGGCCAATGCTATTTTCACTACGATGCGACCCATTGAGCTTGATGTCATCAATGTAGTGACATAATGGCACACAAAATAGACTTCACGGTAAATACCATATCTCAAGTCATTTCAAACCAGGATAGCTGCTCTGTAATTTACGTTATAATGGCATCCAAGTGCGGAGATTGCAGCGTCATTCGATGTTTTCGCAGACTATGCAAGTGATGCCAAATCTGAAAGCGCTACACCGATGATCCATCCTTCTATGGCGGCTGAACAAGTTGCGGGATTGAACGCTATCAGCGAAGAACAGTTGAGGAAGTAAGCGACTAGTTGATTTAAGTGTCGGAGTCTTGTGCTAAGTATATCTTGCAAAGGTATCAAGAGCTCACCGCCATGCTGGAGTCTGGCAAGAACATAATGGATGCTATGCAGGAAGTCGGACTCACGACACAACAGTTTTTCACGTTGCATTGGCTCAGCCAATTGAGCAATCCTGAATCGAAAAAAGAGCCCCCAATGGATGGATATCAGGTAAAGACCGTCGTCTGTGATCAGAAATATTCAAAGTCTGTTTTGGTCATTACTACGGGGGTGGTTTTGTCATTATTTGACTTGAAATACCTGCGAAACCAAGTATTTTTAAATAAACAATGTCCTTTGGCGAAGACACCACTATGGTAATAGTCCTTTACATTTCACAACTGGTGGGCATATTGATTTATTGTTGCAGTTTTTTTCAATTATATTCAAATATACAATCTCCCAAAGTGTTACGAAAACTGTCCATCATATTTTACAATTGGTATTGATTTATGGTATCAGTTTTTGATATCATAATTTACGGTTTGATAGCGATCATGTGTTGAATTTCTGCAGAACTGCATTGATTATGGCTTGTAAGGCACATTTTTCATGTAAACCTCTTATCCATGAATCGTTGTATAGTATTCTGTGTGGATGTAAGGCAGTATTGCTTGATTGACCACAAATATTAAGCTATCGTAAGATTAACAAATACCCAAATGATAGAATCATGTTCTATCAATGTCTTATTAGTGGGCTACGCTTCCAAGGTCATACTCATACAAATTATTTGTAGCAATATCAAAAATGTGATAAACAAGGCTCTTAGTAATGCGATGCGACTTATTAAGAGGCGTATCAGACGCGGATTGGCAGATTTCATGATGAAATTCAGTTTACTTCAAATTCTNGCCAGATTTGTTAATAATTGAAGAGTAGCAATAACGAAAATGTTCTAAACATGGTTATAAGTATGCCATAAGGCATATCAAGACGCTTATTTGTTGTGTACCGATGAGTGTTCTTGTTTATTGATTTGTTTTGTTGCTGTCAAGCCATTGTCTTATTCGCAGGACAATGCGCCACCGCCCCTGTCGAGGGAAGATTTCATACAGCAACAAAAACAAATGGCCGCATCTTCGCAAATGTCTCAGCATTCGAATACGACGCCTGTCAGCGAAAGCAAGCTACCAGCACCACTGTATGATGTGCCAGGTATGATATAACGGTAAAATATTGATAAATCTCGGTTTTCTTACCGGCCATGAAATATTTAGAAGCAAACAGATATTAACGGAATTTCTCTTTGTCTGGTGTAAATGCGTGGTNGTTGTAATCTTTGGTCAGCACGATTGGTCAGTTCTTTAATCAATACTGTGTTACAACTTGGTAAGTTAAGCCTGTCGAGTTGGGCNTGATACCCGGTTATTGCTTTTTGAGGCGCGTTAGGATGTTTTATACGACAGACTTGGTCNACTGGAACATTTTTTTCAGATTAGATTAGAATTAGAATTATAGCTATTGTTTTTTTTANGGAGTAGACAGCTTGGCTCGTTTCGCAGTATGCAGTAAACATTTCAAAAATTACATTAGAATTAGACCAAAGACACATCTCACGAATTAGAGTATCGGCATTTCTCTCTAAGCAGTTTAATTAGCTGGCTAGAAATATTTAGTTGTGCAATTCTGCTATGATCGATGGTTAATATTAAGAATTTTACNCGATTTTTTTTATCAGTTGCTTGAAAAATATGTTACATNAATTGTTTCCTGTTTCATAATATGCATTCTTGTGAGGTGGTATTAAATGTGTATGTTTGTAATGGAAAGCTACCAAGCTGTCCTAGCTGTACGTCCCTTACGCACAATGTAAAGACGCAGTACTGCCTGGTCATCTGTATTGTTAGGTGTTAATTTTTTCTGTCGTAATCTGTAATTTGTGTTATGGTATCACTTGTCTGGTGATAATTGACTCGATCTGTTTGCAGATGTCCCGAANGAGGACCCGAACGAACGTTTGAAGAACTTGTTCATGCAGACGTACTCTTTGATGACGCAGGTATGGGCGGTGTGTGGTGATCTTATGTTGTTATGGCGTTCATGATGCAGTGTTCAGACATAGTCCAAGTCGGAATCGACCTGAAACCTCTCACAATATAGTGTTGACGTATGACTCTGATGGGAAATTATACCTATTAAAATATGAACACCAACGTAATCTTTGATTGATTNGGAGTTGAATATGGTATATTATACGTAAAATCAGTTTTCTTAGTAAGATATACAAGTTTATCCACTAGAATGATGAATTGACGAATTNCTATTAAAATAGGTNAAAATGTAAGCACTCCCACTCTTTAGCACATTTACAANTAACTATTTCCAAGGCACGCCTAAACTGCCTGAAGCAGATGTAGAAGCTGAATGGTTTCGAAAGTATTCAAGAAAGTATTTGAAGTAGATTTGGTCGGAGTTGTCACATACCTTCAGTAGNGACTCAGAGGTGGNCCATTTTGGAAATTGCAAGACGCACCAAATGTCTGATGACTNTACTACATGCACAGCAGTTTTGAAAATTATAACATGTTGATACGATAATTTCACGCACAAACTGATCCCGAAACTTGAACTATAGTATATCTATATTGAAATGAACCTGAATATTTTCGGCTGATACTCGTCAGGGGTCAACGTCAACAACTAGTAGAAAATTGGAAAGAACATTGTACAATTGTCGATGTAGATGNTGTTTCCAATTCTCTACTAGTTGCTGACGGTTACCCCTGACGAGTGTCTGCCGGAAATATTCGGTTTATTTCAATATGAATATATCGTCCTATTTTATATTGTAGTTCTGTACCTCCAAGAAGCTCTTCAAAAGCCAGAGTGCTAAATATAAGTAGTTTTGCGCCAAAAACTGTAACATAGGTANAACCAAAACCAAAATGTAGAGTCTCCCAAAAAAANCCCTAATTCGTTACTGACCACATATGTATTCGAATCACTAATGGGTAACTGCGTCTTTTTGTAGAATGGGTCTCCGTCATTATCTCCTATTCCATCGAGATCGGCGGACNGTAGAAGCCTGAATCAAAGTGACAGTCTAGCGGCTGGCACTGTGTCAAGCGGTGTAGGGTAAGTTTCNATTCAGAAACNACAAANAACGCAAGATACTANTATTTTNTCGTANATTCATGGGATTTAATATCAATTTCAGGTCTATCAAGCGAGGAACTCTGGACCCGGCCACTTTTGATCAAGAGGTCTTTGATCAGTACATTACAAAGTGAGTAGGAGAAATTGANNCGTATTTGGTGTTTTGCGATCGAAACAGTAAGACTGCACAGTACAACATCAAGATTGTAGACATGACAAAATTGGTACACGCAATTTGGTACCGGTACTGTTGGTATATTGGTATTTTGGTACCGCAGACGCTGTAATTGCAAGGCACATTTGACTTCATCAGTAGCAATATTTTAATAATCATACTCCGGTATAAGTAGGTAGTCTATTGGATTCGCGCAAAGCTCACGATTGCTGATATACGATGTTCTTTCCAATCCTCTACTAGTTGCTGACGATTACCCCTGACGCGTGTCAGCCGAAAGCATTCGGGTTCATTTCAATATGAATACAGTTTTCAATTGTATATTGAAGTTCTGTACCTCCAAGAAGCTCTTCAAAGCTTATCTGCGAATTACGAGAACGGCATGTATTGCAACCACGCATCCACTCTCTTTTATGCATGTTAACATGTTTTTGTAGCGTTGAATTCCAGCTTATAGGATATTGATTCTTGCGCACAGGGAGCTGTTCTGATACCATATTTCTCACTCGTTAATAATAACGTTAATGTATCTAGAATTGCTGTTTCCTGTTGTCGTGGAATGTGTTTACGAATTTTGGCACCCAATTTGTCTTTCTTCCGGCATTCTTTGGATGTATAACACCAGTGATACTATAGGTCTTTTGGGAATGCATTGAATTGGAAATTTTAAAACGGTGCCATAATCCTACATGGACGTTATTTATTGTTACATTTATGGCATGCGCGATGGTGCGACTTTGGATTTTATAATTGGTTTATGGAGACCTTCCGTGGAGCAAGTTTGATGTTCGCTACTGGAAATTGGAGTTTATGGCGTCGTAAAGAGAAGGTTTTAATCTACATTGATTTTACGCTGATTGATCGCTAGCGATGTTAATTTCAAGAAGCAAATTACTGACTGCGCGAAATTCTTTGTTTGTTAGCTGTATGTGATGAAAATACACGTATCTACAGGAAAACTGTATAGTGCGAAACAGCCAAGCTTGCTGAACAGACATTTGCCATTCTCTCACTCCCTAGCTATAATTCTAATTCCAATCTAATTCATAAAAGCTGAAAATTTTTTTCTTTAAATTTACTGCTATGTTGTTGATTTGACACAGATGTAGAAACGCTTCACAAATTATTCGAATTAATGTACAAAAATAGTTAACAGTAGCCACTTATAAACTGATATCAGCGGTTGTGGTGCAAGTTTGAATCGTGTTTTTCAAGCAACTCTGCTGTGAACGCGGTTGCTGGCCCGATCTTGAAATTTCGATATCTGTGTAGCGTTATTTTTCAACTTCCTTCCTTGTAAGTGGGTTTTTGGCCGAAAGTATCATCTTCGAGGAAGTGGCGTGATACGCGAGTTAGGTTTTTGTATGAATCACGAAAATCTGGTGATTCAAGCTGAACGCGCGAAGGAAGAATGGTTTTGGGCCCGGATACTTCCTCTTGAAATTTTCAACGTCGTGTCGTGATTATGGTGATATGACTTTGCGTGAGATTCTTGAGATACTTCTAGGCTTGAGTCTCGAGCAAATCGTTCACGGCCATCATTTCCCGGTGTTTCTTTATATTGTAATTAAGTATGATGGTTAAGAGCTTCTTTGAGGTACAGAACTTCAATGTACAAATGAACAATATATTCATATCGAAATAAACCCGAATATTGTCGATTGACACTTGTCGGCGACTAGTAAAGAATTCAAGAGATCTTTGTATATCGACAATCGTGACACCAAGTATGTGTCAATATACAATTGAATGAGGTATCTTTTGACAGGGGTAATCATCACGGATTAGTAATGAATCCAAAAGAAAAATGTACATCAACTGTCGTATTGTGATATTGAGATATTCTGGCCAGGGTTGTGTTCGCTAATTCTGCATATGTCTTGCATCGTGTCCATATGGTATTTTGGTGGCACATCTGATCTGTCTGCGTCTGAACTGTGCAAAAATTATGTGCATGGCACCTGTATTATTGACTTAACCGTGGTATTTACTTGATGCGCCATCATTATTGTGAACTGTATTGTGAAAATTCCGTTTTTTATGCTATTTCTAGCGTGTATTTGATTTAATGCGTGTTTGCATTAGTTCTTGCGTCGTTTTTCAGCAAGAATGCAACGTTAACAGCATTTACAGTTCCGTGTTTCTTGTGATTTAGATTTACAAGTGCTAACCGATGTGGACTGTTGACCTGTCAATATTATACGAGAGACCATTATCACTGTGTTGTCGAAGACTGCAATTATCAGGTGAGTGTGCGCGATTGAGAGCCGCGGCTACGTGCTTGGGTATTGCAGTATACGCGGTGATCATTATCACTTGTGAATTCCCTCTACAGTAAAAGTTTAGGTCATGTCGCACATCGCGCCATTGTAGGTAATGCATAGCTAGAAATTATTAAATCAGAAGATAGCTGATGATTATGTCAGGTGATACCATCGTAATGTGCTATGTCGCCGCTGTAAGCAGGTCTTTGTCTCCATCAGCTGAATCACAGTTGATGCTTTGTATTCAAATGTTGAATTTCGCACCCTTGAACCGGTTATGAAATCGGCAAAACGAACAAAGATCTTCCGGAAAATATGCAAAGCCAAACGCTGCGTTCTCCGTGGTAGTTATTTTTGCGTTTCGCAACAAAAAAGCTAATGAATGGACTCTTCCTGGTAGGATGTTGAAGCATTGTTTTGAAACGACACGAAAGTACGTCTGATGTCCATGCTCTAACGCAGTTTCTCTTCTTGGATTTTGAAAAAGTTCAGGGACTCTGTAGAAATATCATTGTTTTAGTACTTGCTTGGAAGCGCTTTGAGTGTGGTTACCGTCTATAGGACATGGCGACCCTATTTCAACCAGTATGTGATAGCAGACTTCAAAAACTAGAAAGTACCAGAATTAGAAATATAACAATCCATTTTTTCTAAATTAAACTAGAATTAGAATTATAGTTAGCCTGCCGTTTTTTACAAATGATGTTCGAATTAGAATTATCACCACACAGGTTTTTCCAAATTAGTGAAGAACTAAAATTTCTGACGTCGAGTAAACTCGTATTCATTCTCATTAGCATTTCGCACTTAGCACAGTTAGAAATTAGGTTGTAATTAAAATTAAAGCATAGAACCTTTTCACAAATTAGATTGGAAGTAGATTACCAGCATTATCTAGCTGTGCAAGTCTGAGATGAGCAATTCAGCGGTCTTCAAAAATGACTTTTTTTCTCAAATTGCACTGGTTACTTGATAAAATTGTTAGGTTACCTCATTTAAGCCTACACACCAAATTTGGTTCGATTCCAGCCTGTAGCCGCATCGCTACAGGAGACCAAAGTTTCTATTTATTATATAAAAATAAATTGACAAAAATTTCTGTTCACCCCATTAAAGTGTCAGGTTGTCTATAGAAACGATGTTCACCAAATTTGGTTCAATTCCAACCAGCGGAAGCGGAGTTATTGCCGTCGAAAAATGTGGATTTGAATAAAACAATAATTACGGTGGGCACACCTATAATAAATAATTAAAGAATTGGTCACCGTAAACACTATTTTATTGATAATCCAAATTTTTCGACGGCAATAACTCCGCTTCCACTGGTTGGATGGAATCGAACCAAATTTGGTGTGTAGGCTTAAATCAGGTAACCTAACAAGTTTATCAAGTAGCCAGTGCAATTTGAGAAAAAAAGTCAATTTTGATGACCCCTAATGAGCATGGTTCACAACAGCGTTGTAGGTTAAGGTGGGCGAGTTAATTTTGGGGTTTTAAAGTCGCACGCCCAACTATCACATGGTAAAACGTCGGGGTAACCACTTAAAACCCATTATCGACCTTCGCTTTCATACCCAGAGTTATTTGGTTATTACTCAAAATTGTTGCGACCCTCGGATCAGTCTCGTCGACACCCTCGTCGTGAAAGAGCCCGTGTTTTGTTTTTTCCAGCGTTTCACAAACAAAGCGGACGTGATTCGACATTACAACATGCACAAGAAGCGGGACAATTCCCTGGCTCACGGATTCCTGCGGTTTTCGCCTTCCGACGATTGCTCGTCAAAATATCCGAACTGTACCCATAACGGCAAGAGCACCCACTACCACTGCATGCAGGTCAGTGATTTGCGATAAGGGGCTATCAATTTGTTTGCCCCCAATATTTGCAGCGATGGGTAAAACCGAGTACCTGAACGATACGGTTATGTGTAGAGCAATGGTTCTCGGCCTTCTTATCTTCACAACCCTTAGACCGTCACACACTTTGTGCCCGCCCCCCCCCCCCCCGTTAGCTCAATTATCC
>KE605831.1:0-16066 GCA_000444245.1 Botryllus schlosseri
TGTACAATGTACATGCACATCTCTACTGACTTTCTTGGTCATGGGAGCGAAGTTGGCCATAACTTTTCCAGCCATAAAAATCGCCAAATCCGCCAAGATCCTGACCAATTGACCCCAATACGAGCAATCACAATAATGCTCTCCCCATGAAATTTGCTTTAGGTTATACAAGGTCCGATATGCGAATTAATTCTTTACGCCCACGCCGGACAAATAAGTAGGATTCCCCTTCCTCCAAAACGGAAACCGCGTTTTCTAAGATAACCGATTAAACTATTGTGCATCGGACTTTTGACACCTGCACGAGCTGTAACAGTACTATAACACTATTCATACCAAGATCTAGAGATCCAGCGTGAAACGGGTTTAAATCGCCCTCCCGCAAATTGCTCGAATACAGATTTTAATATCTGATTCACGTCAGATGAAAAAAAAATTAACGATTACGTCGGGTAGGCTACTTTTGATACTAACACAAGATATGTAACAACATTCTAATACTCAAATAACCAAAAATGAAATCACGAGTTCATATGCGTGCAGTCGGATAACAGAAAAAGACTCTTAAATAGACTTTTGACAATAACTTTCTTCGAATCACGCTCCATTCAGTATTATCACGCTACTTATGCGGACAAATGTCATACGCAATAATTTATATACCATTGATCAGGATGGATGGACATTGGACAAGGATATAGATTATAGAAATATAATTGGTAAGACAGCCGAGCGAGATAGTGTAATGGTTATGCGTCCGGCTTCTCGAGCGGTAGGTCGTGAGTTCGATCTACCTTTCCGCAATTATCAGTATATCGCATCGCGTATTCACGGACGCATCGAGCAAGGCACAAGGACGGTCAGCAGCAGTTTGTGTCATGCCTCTATAATGAGTGGTTATGACTGCAAACCTGGTCAGTGGTTACGCAGAGGGATCTGGTTTGTTGAAATGTACCGCAGAGTTCGTACCGTTTTGAGATGACTGACAATCTGACATGAATCTTGCGTATTATTAACTCGAATTATGATAGGGTTACCATATACGTCCTCCTTTAGGAGGATTTCTCCTCATTTTTCAGGAAATCGAAAATGTCTTCCGGGAACGCCTAAATATCCTCCTCTTTGGTAATTCGTCATTCTTTATAGCTTTGACAGTCAGGCTAATGGACAGGCACAGCTAAAAACGCCATAAATGNCGAGATATCTGCAATNCGGATGTACGTNTGGGTCTTTCAACGACTTTAGGAATTAATTCAGATTTAGCGACTTTTTCTAGCGATTTTGTTTCAAGATTTAGCGACATCTAGCGATTTTCGACACCAGTTTTAGCGATTTTTGTCCATCCGGAGTTGGCAACACTGCTGCAGTGTGAAAGTATAGAATGTAAACGTCTACATTCTATAGTGAAAGTGCATATTTTCAGCGTACGCCGTGCGCTGCATGTGGAATGTTGATTGAGGAGTGGCGAAGTCGGTCATGCAGTTGAATTGTAGGTAATGTATCGATAGATATAATTGATCTGTGTTAAGACTTATTGCCGACTACTTTCGTGCCTGTATGATAAACACTTAACATTACTATTGGATTGAGCAATCTGGCATATCCTGAAATTTGGAAATTGCCCTTGACATGAACTGTTGGGGTTAGTCAACAGACATGTATCGTACCCCACTTGTCAACCGTTTTCTCGAGTACTTTTGGACTGACCCAAAGTGTGTCCTGCTTCTATAGGACTGATATATTACATACGGTAATATGCAGTTGTGCCCTAATTCAGCTTACCAGGTAGATATTTTGAGCTTGATAAAGAGATGTGTCAAAAAGTTTGAGAACCACAGTTGGGCTATATGACTTTTCTTTGTCTTTCATGAATTTTTTAGACATTGCACAGAATCATTAAAAAATTTGTTAGAGCAGGTAGATGAAAAGTCAGTGATATGAAAGAACTTCATATTTACCGTAATACAGATTTTGATTTACACTATTCTCTGTAGCGCGATTGACAAATACCGGGTAGTTGCTTTCATTTTACAGAAACATTTCATTTCAAGTGTTAGTGGTTGTTAGCGACAAANTCTNGNANTCTCTGCTTCACTGCAATTCAGGCTAAATTGTATTTTAAATGACAAACTCTTACGTGATAAGCACAGTTTCATCTTATGATTCTCCTTTAATATTTTGAGTCGCAATATCTNGAACGACTTCATTTTTTATATCAGCCTACTTTTTCTGCTCACATGAATTCCACAATGGAAGCCGAAAATCCCAGTCACAAAGTCGGAAATAGCACATTGCCTTCACCGCGCCATACTGACGACAGTGAAACTGTTTGCGAGAAAGCATTCAGTTCCGAAAACGCAAGAATTGGACACGTGAAAATCCATACGGGAGAGAAAGAGCATGAGCGTGACAAATGCGGGAAAGGTTTTGTGCAAAAGGTCCAACTGAAGAAACATTCGCGTGTTCACACTGGAACTAAATATCACAAATGTGCTGTATGCGGTGTGGGATTTGCGCAGAAGTCTGCCCTCAAATATCATTTGTCAATCCACACCGGAGTGAAAGACCATAAGTGCGAAGTATGCGGGATGGGCTTTGTGTGGAAGTCTTTACTCAAGTATCATTTAACTATCCACACCGGAGTGAAAGACCATAAGTGTGCTGTATGCGGTATGGGATTCCGTCTGAAGTCAAATATGAAAAAGCATACGAAGATTCATTCTGCCGCAACAAAGTATGAGTGTGATGTATGCGGGACCGGCTTTACGAAGAAGTCTTTACTCAAAAAGCATTTGAGTATCCACACCGGAGAAAAAGACAATAAGTGTGATGTATGTGGGCTGCTTTTTGTGACAAGCAGTCGTCTGAAACGTCATTCGTTGATTCACAGGAGATTGAAAGACTACGAGTGCTATCTTTGTGGGAAGTCATTTCGACAGAAGTGTAATTTAAAAACCCATGCGCTAGTCCACTCCAACGTCCAACAATACCGATGCGAGATATGCGACAAAAAATTTCGTTATAAAGCACAGTACGATCGACATCTCGAAGATCATATCGGCGCCCCAAAGCACGAATGTTCAATTTGCGGCAAGAAGTTCGGCCACAGCAAGAACTTGAACTTGCACCTAAAAATTCACTCTACTGTAAAATCCCATGTCTGCGAGATTTGTGGAAAAGGATTTGCACGCAGCGGTCACTTGGAATACCATTTGAAACTTCATTTCGGAATCAAAGAACATGCGTGCCAGGTGTGCGGGAAGGAATTTAGTTTCAAGTTTCAGCTGAAAAGTCATATGCTTAGGCACAGCGACGTCAGAGAGCATCGCTGTAAGATATGCAACAAGCAGTTTCGTCGCGCTGCAGGATTGAGGACGCACATTGGTAGGCACAACGGGACAGAATGTACCTAAGAATTCATTTGCCAACTCATGGCGCTTGATAGAGCACATGCAATTTCATACTGGATTCAACTGCTATGTATGTGGCAAGACTTTTCTTGACAAGAGTTAGTTGGTGCATCATTCGCTAATGCATCACCGGCATACTTGCGCAAACTTTCCAAAATACCCAACTAGAACTAGAATTGGAACTACTCTCTTTTCAAAACTCGCAACTATTACTAAAACTAGAACTAGCGACGTCTAAAACTCCCCAGCTACAGATTCAATTGTGAAGCAACCCATTCATCAGTACCAGTGTTAAAGGGGATGGGTTTCAACCTCGAAGTGTTGTGATGATTCTGAGCTAGCAATGGCTGCAAGAACATCACTAAACACAACTCATTTTTTTCAAATGCGCTCCTAGAACCACGACTACTCAAGTTTCGAAATCCGCAACTACAACTAGAACTACTCAAAAACCATTAGTTCATTGAACATCAACTAACTGGAGTGTTAGTTGGTTAGCTGGTGCATCATTTCCGAATTCACTGCCAGCACCATGGATGCTTGGTTGGACTGGAGTTGGCTTGGTTTGTAAATCCACCGTCAGCGACATGGAAGACGCCAATTCGAGTCANAGGTGATAGCANGTTTCAAAGTGTCTAAGGTTTATCAGGGATCCTCCTCCCTCGTCTCTACAAAAAAGCCAGACTTACAAGGTTAAGGACGAATGGAAACCAAATGAAAAGGCTAGGAGAAGTGCCTACAAAAGACGGCCAATATATCAAAAACACTGCTACATCAGGCATTAATTAGGCCCTTGCGGACCCTTTCAGTTTTGAATCCAAACCATTGTTTGTCTAAGTCTCAGGATGAACCAAATGCATTATCGTTGATTTGCAAAAACAAACTGCAGATTTTTTAATCTTTCTGTTCAGCTTTTGACTAACAATATTGCTTTTTGCTAATACTGCTTTACCGTAATTTGTATATAGTTGCACTGTATTGTATTTGTTACTGTAAATTATTTCATGAGAGTTATAAAGGACCTAAGACAATTTGAAACTAAACACAAAATTTGACTCAATTCCAACCATTGGAAGCGCATCGTGCCGAAATTGAAATTTCGAGCATTTTTCGAAATAATAGTATCCATGGCGGGCAAATTCCATCACCTCAGCGTTACCAAACTTCGACTTCCAGTTATGCCTGAAGGGCAAGTGATGCTTTTTTCATGCGTTTTCACTTAGCCAGTTGATTTTAAACAATCCTACTGTACAGATTATTGGTACTGTAGCGACTATGATGAATTCATCTGAGTACGACATCCATGTTATCGCTACGTTAATCGATCAACTCCATCTATGTTATCACAATGACTAATGACCAACTCTTCTAGTGAACTATGCATCTCCTATGTTTACAACCAAGATCAACTCCAGGTGTTATCACCATCACCAACTCTTCTAGTGAACTATACATTTCCCATCTTTACAATCAAACTGTAAGGGTCTGGCTCCGCATCGATGCTTATGAGAACAATCCGGTTCATGTAATATATAATTATACATATATGAAAACGATATTAATAGGCTGATGAATAAATATAGAAACATATATTGCTGCTACCAATCAGTACTGCCTTGCCATCTTTTGAAAATTGTGTATTTCACATGCCCCTATAAAACACGTTATAATTATATCGGCAGGTTTGAACGAAAGTTTGATCGATCGATTGCACTACGGTAAGTCGTTTGACTGCTTCGTGTCTTTCTTTGTATTGCAATCTTGTGGTGTGTTGACATTCTCAATAAACTGAACTGACATGCAAATGGGCGCATTTTTCTTTCGTGGCGGATGAAATACATCTTTCTCTCCGAGCCCATTTTCGGCTCAGTATGCTCAATCGCACTTGCACCCACCAAACTGGGAAAAGGATTTAGACATAGCGTTGATGTTTGGAAATGAGGCTTTTTAATGATTGATTTGAATTGATCACCCTATGCAGGTAGGGTTAGACAGCTAGCAAATTCTATGCCATATTGAATTGAACTAGAATTACTCAATGTGCGAACTTCCTTATTAGAAAGAAATACAATAAAAATCAAATCAGTTCATTCTTATAAGCATGAGATAGGCAAAACGTCTGTACACTAAGTTCGCTCGATCATTCCGTCAAATGATTTCGCGCACTCATTGTTTTTATGGAACCCGCGTGAGCGCTCGGATGACGTCAGACTGCGTACTTTCGTTCCTACAGTCGCGTAGAGTTCCCGTATTAATACAAAATTCATGAGTATGGATCATAAGCCCAGCTCGTTTCTGTGTTCCTACAACATTTCCAGGAATTCATAAATTAGGTTAGAATTTTGAATTCAGGTCACAAATTAGAAATAGATTACCAACATTTGGCTCTTACTAGACAAGCTGATCCAAGTCCATATCAACGGTAAAGTGCTGATTATATGACACATCCGGTCCTTGCTGGAGAACTGTTACCACTGGCGTAGCCAGGGAGAAATAGCGTTTTCTCCCCATTCGAATTTTTGACTAGGTCATTATGATGTCCGTGTCATCTCTACTTGGAACTTCTAATAGATACTTGACACGCCACTGTTGATAAATTGTAGCTCCTGCATTTTCCAATCCTCCCTTCGAAGACCACAGACAGTTTCAACTGATTATTATATTATCGCATATATGAGTATCCTTCACATCACGCATAAATTCTGCCGTAAACCGCCACCGAAGCATACTAGAAATGATACACCTAAAAATGGAATTCCTTGCCGGACATGTTCACTCACACGACCAAAGCAATAACGTCTTATTNGTAGAGATTCGCGTATATCTATAAAACCAGCAGNNTGACNAATCCACTTTTGCAGAAAACNACTACTAAATTGCCGTCAACAACTTATTCGTAGATATTGGCACTTCGAGATGAGAGAAATAACTCTGATGAAGAAATGACGATAAATAGATCGCGATTCACTTCGTCGTTTTGTACCATCGAGTCTTTTTACACGGCAGCACATACATTGGATATCTATCTTTGCCATTGCTGTATTTACAGTTTACACGCGGGCAGCCGAAATTTGTCTATACACTGAAGGCCTGTTCCCGCACTTGTAGGAGGCATTACTACCTGGGCTGGGCGTAACGATTCTACAGCTAGAATCCGAATAGAGTATTAATTGCAACAATTCTACCAAAGTAGTGAGAGACGATTTTTTCAGGTACAGAGATTATAAGTCACTTTCTGCCAAGAGTTTATTATCAACTCTTGCCATCCTGAAAACCTTGCTGCTTCTACTTGTAATAAAAGCTGGACAAAATTCAATATGAATATGAATCGAGCATAGTCTCTAATGATTGATAATGATGTGATACCACGGATAGTGAGTGATAATTTCTTCAAGTGCAGAAACTATAAGCTCTTGCCACAAAGAGAACTATTGTTTCGATTCTATCTCCCCAACGTGGGAGCATTGAAACCACCATCTGCAGCATCCAAAACAGAATACAAAGCTACACACGTGAGCCAAAATGATAATTCCGTGAAGCTAAGATCAACCCATAGCATCGTCACAAAGTCCAATGAAACAGATATGACTGTAAAATACCAGATTTTCATGTGGTGTAGAACTGTGATCATTTTCTTTATGGTCGCAAAAAAGAGATGTATTTAAACTGGCCATATCGTCCATACTCTTAGTACTATTCGTCATGATGGCATAACGAGTGAAAGTCATCCCGAAGCCTAATACTCAATTCGGAATCGAAATACTCTGATACTCGATTTAGCCCAGCCCCAGTTATTAGTTCAGAATACCGACGGGTAAAACGCGGCATTAAATTCGCAACAACTGTTCAACGAGACAGCCAGACTTGGCAGAAGCGCGGGTGCACGAGTCCGCCCTCCGGACAATTTCAAACTCTCAATTGCGTCGCGATCTGCAGCATGCTCTTCAGACCCGGCATGAACGCGGAAATCTCGGAAAAGTTTGAGTTCGACACGATCTGCGTGTGCAGCCGAAGACCGCCGGCTAGATCTCCAGAACCGATGGACTGCGCGAGTTGATGCAGGCCCGTGACTATATGCGGTGATAGCTGAAATGCGTAATGTAAGTTATTGAGAGCCATATGGTGGATAAGGCGAGTGTGTTCTCACCGTGTTGGCACGCAATTTGTCGTACAAGAATTCCATCCTACGTTCGCAATCATCCAGTTTCCTTTTCATTTGCTGCAGATTGAAAACAAATAAAAAACGTCAGTCAGTCAAAGCAGTCGATGTCGGTGGACAAGGAGAAGTAACATTGTAATATTTCTTTTCAATTACAAGTAGATGTAGCTATTTCGCAGAGATATCAAAACTACTTCAAGTGGAATTCGAAAACGTCGGTCTGGGAAGTATTCAGGTAATTTTAATAAGGAGATTTGGTCCAGGTGTCGTGAACTTTTAACAGTCGATCGGAGATGTGTACATTGTAAGTTGCATGGCGCGGCTACTCAAATCACTGCGACAGCACAAAAAAGTGGAATTTTGGAGTATATATATTCAGCTACCGTAATACAGGTGCTATTTCACGTATTTTTTTCGACACTTTCGCTCACAAATGTGATCCAAAAAAATCTCAAAACTACCTTCTACTTCACAAAGTATCGAGTGTAAAAAGTGAGTGGATTTGCACAAAAAATTGTTGAGCAGCAGAGCACAAATCATAACCGCTCGAGTGACTAGTACACGTAGGAAAACTCTATACAAGTACTCAAAAAAAGTAAAAGTACTCTGATACCGACTACATCTGATAAGAACAAGCACAAAATTACACATTTGAATAGTATATTCATATTGAAAGGAACCCGAATATTTTCGGCTGACGATTACCCCTGACGAGTGCCAGCCGAAAATATTCGGGTTCCTTTCAATATGAATATACTATTCAAATGTGTAATTTTGTGCTTGTTTATATCCGATTAGAGTTTGTTCTTATCAGATGTAGTCAGTATCGAAGTACTTTTACAAGAGATTCTTAGAGACACAGAACTTCAATATACAATTGAATAGTATATTCTTATTGGAATGAATCCGAATATTTTCGGCTGACGATTACCCTAGACGAGTGCCAGCCGAAAATATTCGGGTTCATTCCTATCGGTAATGGTCATTAACCGTTTCAAAAAACGCTTGGCTACTAGCTGTCGCCAAGCTCATTAATGACTGTTGAAACGACGTTGAACTAATGCCGCAAAATCCTTCAAAAAGACGAGTTACCGGATTAGCAGCGCTGGCCGAACAGCGCTTGATGAGCCCTTCGAATTGCGTTTGCAAAATCTGATGTTCCGCGGGGATGGGAGCTTTCGGCATGTCCTTTGCGGCTTTGGTGGGAAGAGACGGAGCAGGTGCCCGTACCTAAACAGACAGACAGACATTTCATTTTCAAATTGTGATTTTCTTCAAAACATTCACCTTCATTTTCAAATTGTGATTTTCTTCAAAACATTCACCGACGATACATATTAGCGAGAACAAACAATACGACACAGTGACGGAATTTGATGACCTTGTGGTGGAGAGTACCAGTACTCTAATTTGAGCAAAGTAAGCTACTCTAGCGAGCCGACGATACCTGCACTACACCACCAAAAATCTCGACAACGGTGAAATCAACTAGTTTCGGACAAATGCTCGAAAGGTGTGACTTGAAACAAAACAACAATACAACCGCACGTTATAGGAGCTGAACTTCAAGCTACACACTTGCACGCAAATAGCCTTCATAAACAAAGACAAGGGGGCATCGGTTCAACAACAAACAATCGTTCCAGTTCTATATAGAGATTGTTGGTGATTGGCAGCGGAATAGTCTATAAGTCCTTAACTAATTGTTGACAGAAGAAATCTAGACAGCGTTGCTACGATCCGGTCACATCCTTCGTGAATTCTTACAATTCAACGTAAACGTAGATGTCACAAATAACCTTAGATTAGCAACAGTCCCTTCTTGAGTAAGAAATATCGAAATCACAACCATTATAAATATCAGCGAGTCTGCGGTCCCGTCTGAAAATATCATTTTTACTCGTTTTCTGAGACCCCGTGTTGCGTCAGCCACGCTGAATATTTAAATTTAATTTGCTATCTACTATTTCGCTGTGGGCCTACAGTAATTTGGTTGATAGGCTGGCTTCATGAAGACTTTACAATTAGTTTTGAAACTATAATTTCCGTTGATACTATAACTCATACTAGAAAGGGGCATTTAATTTCAGTGCTTGAAAACAATGTCTCTTACTACTAGACGCAAGTCGTTACAACTAATACTTAATTCAGCCTTGACTACTCGAATCATTTTGACCAGCCCTAGTCACAATTCAAAAGACGTGACTCGGAAGAATTTGCGCTATGCTGATTTTCGATTTCAATTTGCAAACCGGATTCGAATTAATCGGATTTATCAACCCCAATTACAGCCTGTAATTAAAACATGGTCTCTAGTAAAATTCCAGGCACTGAATCTACACCATAGCCACCACCCGGCTCTACACAATACCTCGTTGGCAAAATCACTCTCTTCCGTTACCTCCGAAGACGTGTTCAAGCCATCCTGACAAGTACATGAAGCATGAAAATGCAATACATTCAAAATCGTATCAAACAAAGATGCATGTCAAATAAATTCACTCGATTGTACCTGGTGACCGGCCGGTGCCCCGGGCGGATTCTGCTGCATGGCGTACGGCATGTTGTTAGCATGGGGCTGGTTCGGCATCATCGGTGCCATAGGCGCGGCCGCTGGCTGCATGGGGGTCATGAAGTTGTAATCTTGAGGTTGATACGACGGTACGCTTGTCTGTTTATAAACGGAGACAATTTAATTGGCGACACTGAAATTTGAGTTCACACACACACGCAAATTAATAACAGTTGTGTAAATCCTTGCGACAATCGCAAGAAAATGGTACACACGATTTTTGGTAATTAAAGTATATAAGCTGGTGAATAAGACAAAGATTAATATGTCCAGCTCCGATAAACTGTTTGAATATTATGTTCAAAGTACCACAGTCATGTACATAGTTGATGCATCAAAGATTCAAGTTAGCACGCTGGCAGCATACACAAACAATTAATCACCAAAGTTGTAAAAGCTATTCAGCACAAGAGGGGTGAAGGAGTGTTTAAATCTCTCCAATCGAACTGAGAAACAAAGATTTGAAAATAGTGAATGAAATCAGTATAAACAAATTGGTATTGAAAATATCAAATAACATACGAGCATACGAGTAAATACTAGATGACGGATCGAGAGACTGCATAACCTACAACCAATATTCGAGCAGAAAATTATTACAGAATTTTGGACGACACCACAAGCACCAAATAATCAACATTTGCATGACTGCAAAAATGAAGACAGTCAAATCTAAGAAATGACAAATCCCCTACTCCACCAGTAAAATGTGTGGAATGCGATTGAACGGAAAATTTTCATCACATGCACCAGATAAAATACATGCAATGGTCAACGAATTTGCTTCTAGGTAAGTACTGTGTATGCTGAGGTGTTAGTCTTGAGATATATACCGTAGAGTCAAGTGTACAGTTAAATCTCAAATTGTTTCACTGCAGCATAGAGTACGATACACAAGGAGGCTGGCAGTCGCACTTCTTGAAACGTATCCTTCCCTACATTGAATCTTTTAATTCTAGCCTGTAAGTCGACATTGTTTGGTGTACGTACGATGTCGGTAATTGAACAGCTTCATGCTTTCGAGAACGCGTGGACGACGATTGAAGTAGCCAAGCAATATGCCTATTACTTTTACGAGAATCAAACCTCTAACTCGATCAATTTTGGTCGGTTGATCGCAGCTTCAAATAAACAGAGTGGAACTTCAGACACATGCATAACACGATTTGGAAAATAAAATTTTGATTTGTTCAAAGTTCAAACATTGAGTCTTGCGGCAAGTTGTGAGAAGCAGATGGGCATTTTTCATGATCTTGTTCATAGCTGAATTTCAATAGAAATGATTTAACATTTGACAGTAATCAGAGCTGGGCAAAACGAGCACCTGGGAGATTCGAGTCTGAGCAGAGTATTAAGATCTGAGTGAAGTATTCGAGTATGTATTATTTTTGGTAAATGATGCCACTTACATGATATCCAAAATAACTTCGTATTATGATGCTAAGGTAGACCACAGTCAATCTAAGTATCGCGGCCCCAATGGTGGGAATAGTCGTAAAACTATATTTTTCTCTGATAAAATATTACTAGTAGAAGAGACCATTGGAGGTACTGAACTTTGGAATATCTTTTCTGCTGACACTCATCAGGGGAAAACGTCAGCAGCTGGTAGAGAATTCAAAAGAACATTGTATCTCAACAGTCGCATTACCAGGGTTGTAATGCCTCGAGTCATGAGTCTGACTCGGACCACAAATTTTTGGTGACTCGATTCATTTTTTCAAATGCGCAAAATGACTCGCCTCTAGTCAATATATGTATTGAACTGAAAACTGATCAGTGAAGGCTAGCTATGACCCGGAATCGACCCTCAACTAGCTGACTTGGACTTGAATTGAAAATGACTTGACTTGAGTCAAACTATAACAGAGAGATTGACTTGTGACTCGGAACCTTGTGACTTGGTTACAACCTCGCATATTAACAATTATTATGACACCAGCAACGGCATAAAGATTCGAATGATCGAGACAAACAGACTGTTTAAGCTCAATCTGCTATTTCTTAACTGTTATTTTGAAAAAGCCTAATCTAAAAATAGGAAATGCGAATCTTTATGCCCGTAACGTCATATTTGGTGATACAACTGTTGATATAGAAAATTATGTTCAATTCTTCACTAGTTGCTGACGAGTGTCAGCCAAAAATATTCGCGATTTACTCCATTAAATTTACTTTACTCTTGATAAAAAACATCGATTCTCAATACAAGACTCATTACAATTGATACTCGAGTCCTCAAATCGTTATGCCCAGCTCTAGTCGTAATCACTGATTTCGGGGTCTGATTTCGACAACGTGATTAAGAACATATCGATGGATCGACAATCCGTCATCACTTGTACATCCTGCTGCGACGTTTGCTCCACAGTGAAAGGCAAGTCTCCGCTTCTTTTCCCAAACGGAGACAGCGGCTTAAAATAACTGGCCATTTTGGACATAATCCCATCGCCGGGTTCGTCCTTGCCAATAAACGGAATGTTAATATTTTCAAGGTCTACATCGCAGACGACGAAGCCGAAAAACCTTTCTATCTGACGGCGGGGGCATCGCCACGGCGGAGTTATATGCCGTGGTGACTGGCAGTGGTCCGAAATTCGTCACGTCTGATTGCTGGGAAAAGGTTCAGTGAATCAACACACGACTCCCGGTTTACAGTATTCCAGTGAATTCGAAACTTGATGAATTTGGCATTTCATCGCCCTAATCCCTTATCCACAACACTAGCCTAGCCTAACTCCCAAGCACAACCTAACCCTAACAAGAGTGACAATTCACCAATTGCCTTACTCACTGGCACAACCATTCAGTATATGCAATATATTTCCAACTGATTGTCAGTCAGTTTGATGTCTGTCATTACCAATGGGTCGTAACTGGTGGGCCACGGTTCACTTTGCATTTTACGTCGAGCAATCCGATGTGGGCCAAAGTGCTATTTTGAAAATTGTTAGATGATAAATTCTTTTTCGTTTTGTTCTTTGATTCCAGTATATAACATATTCTTATTGCCAAATTTTTTCAACTTCAGTAAACTTCAGTTAAAAGAGTTTTGTTACGGCGATGTAACGGGCACAATGCGATTTTACAGAACGGCAGTGGTAAATCTGTACAGTAACGCATCATTAGATTGCATCATGATCAAGATGATACAAAATTATATTAAAACATTTAATGAACCGTAACTACCAGGAGACACTGTCAGACATATCATTCACTATGCATGATATGCTGCATGCTTCACACCACGTTTGTGCTAGCCTAGGATGAAAAGCTCGCCTACGTTTGATCACATATGCACAGATCAATGAAGAATGCTGTGCATTAGAAGCCACCGCATATGAAATGATACAATTGCATGCACCGATTTTGTGAGGGTGAAGGCTGTGAACTGATTTATGATGATATTACATGAAAGGGGGGGTTCAATGTTGAATCTTACATTGAGCTATGATAGTAGACTATGATAAAAACTACTTCTTCAAGAATCAGGATTAAAAACTGGGTGTATGAGAGTCTTGACTCGTCGGGGTTATGATCAGAATTGCCAGAACAAAGCACAATAACCAAAGTTCCACCGTCATAATTTCAATGAGCCTGTGGCCAACGTCGCAGAATAAGGAGCTTAGTGAGCTGAAATATGCTCTAACAATGTCTGTGACGGCATATTTCAGATTAACGGTGCCGCAAACTTAAGTAAAAACAAAACCATCGGAGCTTTCATCACCAGTACGGTAAAATATGAGGGTTTAATCGGCAGATATTGCGTCTATACAAAGTGCACTGATATTGAGCTTTAATAAATGGAAAAATTAAACCCGGTAGCAACAATTTCATACAGGAAGCAAAAAACCACAGTGCAGAGCCCCCTCGGTACAAAGTTAGGAACATTATTCTACTGCGAGCCACAGAACATTGCAAAAAAGTACACCACATTATTTTCATAACAGCATCAATTGCAATGACACATAACTTGAAGAGTTATCTCTGATCAATAGTTATAGGCAACTACAATGCGAATTTCATGGTGTGTAATACTTGTTACATCATACTTTGCCAGATTGGTTTCACTTTTCAATCTGTTTGATTTCCTTTATTGTGCCGATAACTCTTGATAAGATGCCCCCGAAAAGTCTTCAAGTTACGGTACAATAAATGTACTATTGGAATGGATGTTGCTATGAAAGCAATCTACAACCTCTGTACCATGAACCAGCTATTTACACCATCACATACAATCCCATGCAAAGAACAAAATAGTGATCAATAGAACAAAAACAGAAAAACACGTCCATGTACCAAGACCTGTGCATTACAACCAGTTGCCGGGCACACAACGGATGGTATTGAGATATTAGCAATCAGACATTGAGTACCATGCGAGTCTGTGGTCAACATGCTGTTACAGTAGAGACCCCCTGAAATCTGACAAGAGGGCAGAAATTAGGGACAATAATCGACAACGTGGTGCAACAGCAAGATTTCCTACGATGGAGCAATAGCTGATGCAGAACTATTTTTTGATGCAACCCTTGAGCAACAAACCACAGCGGAATGCAGATGTAGTTAGTAATGAAGTGTTTGATACTTGACAGTCAAACAGCTTACTTATTAGGCCTATTTTTTTATACATTCTTTGAGTATGAGCTTTTTAATGGGTTTGTATCATTTCCAAGATTGAAATCGTCGTAACCATCGCTCAAATGAGACATGTCTTCAGACCACATTTACTGACGTTTGCTCTTGACGAGGGTAAGCCAAAAAGATCAGAGATGACTAAATTTGGCAATATGAACGTATTGTTCGGGATTTCCACTTCCACTGAAGATTTTTAACGCAGCACTTTGGATCTTGTACAGCATAAACTAGTCTTGAGATGTTTCTATCACTTTTACGAGTGAATTGTTACCATAACCGGCTAAAATAC
Source organism: Botryllus schlosseri (assembly GCA_000444245.1). NCBI lineage: Eukaryota > Metazoa > Chordata > Ascidiacea > Stolidobranchia > Styelidae > Botryllus > Botryllus schlosseri. Next base: position 15,069 of record KE605831.1, read on the forward strand.
CCCCCGAATTAAGGTAACCGAAGACAGTTTGAAAACTTGTCCTATTCGTTAGTGTCATAAGTGATGTTACGTTAGTCTCGAATATACATGTTGCAATTTCAAAACTAGTCACCCCCGATTAACGACTGAAAGTCTGTGATCCCTCAAACAAATCAACTTTGCGAAACTATTGGGTATGTTAAGACCATTCATTTTCTACACCCACTTGAAGTAGTTTTGACATGTCTAATAGAGTAGAATCTATGGCCTTACTTCTCAAGTACACACATCAAATGGATTGAACAGTGTGAACAACATACAACCGTGCATGACAAATCGTGAGCATGAAATCCGCATGAGAATGACTGAGTCCGTGTGTGGTACTTCACAACATACAGAGCAAACATCAACATACCTTCTTCTTTCTCGGCACCCTGTTGGGATCGACGGCAGGCGGGTCGTTCCAACCGCCCTGGTCTGGAATCGCGGATTCCGTGGGTATGCTGATGGGCTGTCTGGGTGGTGCTCCGTACGAGATATTAGGCTGGAGCGGTTGGCTTGTCACTGGCATGTTGGGTGCCGGCGCCGGTGGGAATTGTGGCACACCTGGTTGCTGAAGCTAAGAAAAACGGAAGACCATGCACAACGTCCATCGATGACATCATGATTTAAAATTTCTGTATGAATCTAAGTAATCGAGTAATTGAAGAGACTGTTGAACGCATAAAGTTCAATATACAATTGAATACTATTTTCATCTTGAAATAAACTCGAATATTTTCAGCTTGCACTAATAGAGAATACAAAAGAACATTGAATATGAACAATCGTATCGCGAAATATGATTGTTGATACACAATATTTCTTCAATTCTGTACAAGTTTCTTACGATTACCACTGACGAGTATCAGCCGAAAATGTTCGGGTTAATTTCAATATGAAAACATCATTGAAAATCAAGTAGGCTACCCGAGCCATATGATTCCGAGTCCAGTATTAGGATTTGACAATCAAGTATT
>ATSW01009937.1:0-16351 GCA_000444245.1 Botryllus schlosseri
CGTCGCTACTTCTACTTCTACTTGAGTAGATTTCTTGACTACTTTGACCACCTCTGATGTAGCAATAGTCAGACACCGGATACATTGTCCGGTCTGGCATGGACCATTAAGGCGCAAGCTTGCAAGACCTCGTCGAAATTGTTGGCTAAGCGACGGAAGATGTTGATTTTATGCGATTATTATATCATTTGATCTCTCTAGTTCAAGGGTGTCACACTCAACTTGCGTCTCGGGCCGGATTCAAACCTTCAGATCCCTCGGAGGCCGGACCAGGTAAATAATTTCAAATTGTTACCGGTACCTCATAATCTGTGCCCGTGTTTTCATATGAATACTTTATTATCAAGACCGTGTACCTGATAGTAGATTATATTATGTTACGGATCATAGGGATTCGTTTCTTGTAAGACCTTTATTCGCAAACAATCGATTTAGCAAAAGTACGGTGATTGACCGCTTGAATTGCAGTATAAAGATAAACCGGTAAAACAGTGGCGCCATTGACGACATACGCTGTCATATTTCTATGGGTCCGTGGACATATGAGCAATGAGCATGCGACATTACAGCATGCGAGACTACGGCATGCGACAATTTGGCATGCGACACATGAGCATGTGGGTTAAATTACGGGTTAGGGGTAGGTTAGGGTTGGATTCATGGTTGGGTTAGGGTTAGGCTTTAGGTTAGGTTAGGCTGGGTTAGGTTAGGTTAGGTTATGTTTCGGGTTAGTGGAAGTTTTTGGGTTATACAGTCACATGCTGAAGTGACGCATGCTGATGTGTTCCATGCTGAACTGTCGTTTTCCATTGTGTCGCATGCTCATATGTCGGCCAACCATTTCTACGCTACCTTTGTTTTGGCTGTAATCTGGCGTTAGCCCTTGGTTGGATGTATATTGTATATGCGCTGTGAGTAATACAGTAGAGTTATCTCTAGTATACGTGCACGTTGGAATTTCGTTCATCAGTATTTATTCGCTATTCGGGTTTATGTGGAGGCCGGGGAACTTTCGAGTCCAAACTATTACAGACGTGACTATTTGGTTTTCAATTTAGCCTGCATATAACGGTTTCGCATTGCCCTTGTCGCTTCTAAGAAGAACTCGATTTCGTAATTGGGTGTCAATGTCAGCGACTTGGTTTCTAATGATGACTGGAATGAAACCATATTACCGCTGGCTGATAGTTATAGATATAATGCGGACTATGAAGATTAAACATAATTTAACATTTTTGTCTCGAAGGATTATCTATTAGAAAAATTTCTTAGTAAAAACCTAAACATATGTTAGAACCATGCTGGATAATACTAGTATTTTCCAAGCTTCTCAGAAATACTTCGCCTGGCTGATGAAATCATCTGGCGGGCCGTATGTACGACTCTCCTGCTCTAGCTGATACATTTGGTGACGTTTAAGAAGTAAGTATGTAGCCTATACTGCAGCATTCTACAATATTGTGGCCTGAGTCGTCGATATATACATTAGTATATCATTTCGGTGAAATATAAGGTTGGAATTAGCAATACGACGTCACGTGATGTCATAGGTTCACACAGATCCTTTCAAAAAGGTTCGCGTATAACACACCGAACCTGAACCTTTCAGAGGCTCACACCATCCCCAGTAGAAACCCTTTTTACACTCTGCTCAATATCAATATAACAGTAGTCGGACGCCGAATACTCTGTACCCTCTGGCCTAGACCGTTAATGCGTAAGCTTATATTCCCTTGATAGTCCTCGTCGAAATTGTTGGTAAAGCGGCGGAAGATATTGATTTTGTTATATCAGTGCGGTTTATTAGCAATTCTATCAGTTCAAAACAGCACAAAAAATGCGATACAATGAAAAGATAGGAAGTTGTCGAAACGACTTGGAGTAGTCATAGGAATCAGACACCCACCTTGGCCTAGGCTACGTAAAGAGGAGGCATGCACACTGAATGAAAAGTAAAAGAAAATAGTATAGAAAAAAGCAAGCGTTTCTTCGCTCCACTTGATAAAGTTGGTGACGTTTAAAAAGTCAGCATGTAGTCTACTTGCGCAATATGGCATATGGTGGCCCGAGTCCAAGCTAGGTTTGTGTTCATTATTATACCACTTCACAGAAATGTAGGGTTGAAATTAGCCATATGGAGTCATGTGACGTCATAGGCTGAACTTCGTTTTCACGCAGAACCTTTGAAAAAGGTTGGGGTTTACCATAACCTGAACTTGAACTTGAACCTTTCACGGGTTCTTACCATCCCTAGTGCCAGCCACCAGAAAAGCATTTTATTACCATACAGTAAACATTCGCGCTATTGAGGTAAATTTCAGGGATGATGTGAACGTGAGAGGTTCACGTTCGCGTTCTGTGTGTGAACCTCTGGAATTTGAAGGTTCACGTTCCCAAACGAACCTTTGAAGGTTCTGCACTATGAACCCTTTCCATGTATTACAATTTTCACGTCGTTATAACGTCTGTTTGTTTGTTTTATTCATGGTGTTTGTCGAATACTATGGTCATTTACACCAGGCCGATAATCTTCATTTTTATTCCGTATAGCTGCCGACTTGTAGCACGGCTCACTTCTAGACTTTTATAAGACACCGCTTACACGGATGAGATGGCGAGGAGGAGCCTAAATGACCATCTAACATTTACGTAGGAATTCTGGAGTCGACCTCGGTCGGACTCGAACCGGCAGCCCATTTATGCTTCAGCTGTGGAATATATCACAACACTACGTGGTGAAGTTCTCTATTATAAGTTCGTTTAGATGACTGAAGACAAACGAATGGACAGCACGAATGACATATATTACACCAGTCTNATATACGGAAATAGCATTAAATTTTCTCCGCCAACTAATGAAACAATGTTGCTGAGTGCGCAATATAATAGAAGGATCCAATCTCGTTTCCGGATAACCCGTGTCAATGGTGAACTTGAACTTTGTCAATGCAATAGCGATTATTACTTTCATCTCGTTGATTGCGAAATTCTGTCCGGCGCAATTCCTTGAACCTGACGAGAAGGGATCATATACACGGGGTCACCTCCGTGCCGTATTTTCTGGATCGAGTCGCTCTGGTACAAAAACTTATGGATTCTTCCATAATTGCGGATTGAGATTATAGCCGTACTGCTAGTCTCGTACCTCGTACCCCCGTCCCTTTCTATACTTGAGTGGTTATAGTCGAATCTACGAGGCCACTTGTCATTCTTGTGACTCCAGCAACGGGTGGTAAACGACGCATACTCTCTTTGCGGAGCTTGGGGAGATGAGTGAACTTAGGCAAATGGGACCAGTCAAAGCGCTCTGCTCCACTCAATACACTGACCACTTCATCCCGATACCTGGTGGTCTGGGTATAAAGCTAGATTGTAAAATGCTCACTATAGCCCACTTGTCACGGCAGAGGTGGTCAAAGTAGTCACCGTCGCGACTCAAGTGGAAGTAGAATTAACGCTGGAATTTCTACTCAAATAGAAGTAGGAGTGGTGATTCACAAGTAAGTAAGTAAGTAAGTAAGTAGGTACTCAACGCTTATTTTTGCCTACAAAACTGAAAACTGTCAAGTGGAAGAAAAATTGTCTGAAATCATAACTACCTAAAAAGTAGTGTGAGTAGGAAAAATCTAATCCAAGTACTTCAGAAAGTAGAAGTACATCGTTACTGACCACCTCTGGTCACGGTGTCACGCTCTTCGAATTGATGTATCAAGCTTGTCTCGAATCTCTTTGTGAGACAATCCCATGCCCTCGTCGTCTTTCGTCATCAATAGTATGTCAAAGAAGTCGTATTCAGTCGGTGGTTTGGAATCGGGGTTCAGATACAGATATTGCTAATTGCATTTAATGCGAATAATTTTTCAACCTCTCTTATACCCCGCGATAACTTTTACTGGAAGAGCTGAAGAAGTTGGTCGCGGCGGTCATTTTCGCAAGGTTTTATTTGGTAACACACCTCGCGAAGTTACATGTGGTCCTGAACTTCAGAAATCTTGGTATTGGTCTCCATAATGACTGTTAGTGAAATTCCTATTTTTTCTTATAAATGATATGTAATTTTTTTTTCTGGCGCTGAGGGTACCCGTATTAAAAAGTGAACATTTAAGTACAGTAAATCGCGCTGACCGTGAATGAAATTTGAAGTTTTAGGAAATCTACAAAACATATAATTTATGTTGATTTGCGAAATAATTTTGGGCTCCCTCCGAGCTCGCCCCTCCCACAATTAGGGGGGTTTGGGGTGTGGCGGTTACGGTCCTTTTTGTAGAAATAATGCAACGACAGTCAACTCAAAGTTTTAAATAAGTCATGTCACACATTTGACTTGGACATCATATTGTCTGTTTCTATATCAGTCAGTGGGATGCCTGACATTGCATGCTATCAACTAGTGCGTTGTACTTTGGTATGTAACTTGACCAGTGATTCTCAAAACAGGGCGCGAAGCCGTCTGCCCGACCGAGGTTGAATCCACAATTCCTACCTAAGTCTTTGAGGTTTACCTATATGCTCCTCCTCGCCATCTCATCCATGCAAGTGTAAGCGGTGTCTTATAAAAGCCTACAAGTCGACAGCTACGGAATAAAAATGAAGAAAATTGGCCTGGTGTAAATGACCGTAGTAGTCGACAAACACCATGAATACCACAAACAACAACAACAACAACAACAACAACAAAAACAACAACAACCCCTCGACAAGATTTACGTCTTAAAACTAAATACTGGAGTAGGCATATATTACAGATCTTCATTTGTCACTACCTTCGAAGTAGTCTGACATGTCTCGGGAACTAATACTTTTACTGGTACTGCTATACTTGCGTAGCGATATGCTGACGAACTTGATCACATATGTAGCTTAGGTTCAGTCTGTAAATATTATTATCCAACTGATTGAAACTAATTAAGGTAACGTTTCTGTACTCAACAGGTAGTAACGGTAGCTGTGTCACAATTATTTATATTTTGTGGTCAGGATCAAGTCGAGATTAAGACGCTATTAGATGCTGACTCACGACGGCTTCAAAAACTATAAGTCCTGCTATTACATGGACCTGGTGAAAGACGTAAATCACAAACATAAATTGACAGTAAACATAAATTGACGTAAATTCCCAGCAAATTAGGAATTTGCTGCGATACTGTGAAAAACAAGAAATTATGTTTTAATCCTATACATGTATAATCTGTGATTTTAAAGATCCACACTCACCCACTCATTTATCCGTTTATTTATATTTGCATCAATTCAAAACAACACAAGATTGCGATTCAATGAAAAAGAAGGAATCGAAGTATATTGGAATAGTCTTTCAAACAAACACGTACCCTGGCCTACAAAAAAATATTAAAATATTAGGAACAGGTAAACGATCCCTCATTATCGTACATACTGAATAAAAATAACAAAAGAAAGCAAAAAATGGTCAAGCAGTAATAGTTAGCACGATATGGAGCAGTGGTTCCGAACCCTTTTGGATGCTGGAGCCGCAGTTCAAACTTCAGAGTACGTATGCAGCCGCATGAAAACACCCGAGTATGCTGTGGATAACGAAAATTTAAAGCTAGCTATAGTCTAGAGCAGAGGTCTCAAACACGCGGCCCGCGAGACCATTTCGTGCGGCCCGCGACGGCATTTTGGATTTCGAAGTATTCGACAATATTTTACAATATTTATTAATTTGAGAACCTAAAAATTGCTATAGAACTATACTCCAGAAGCCTGAAACTACTCATTAAACTTCACTATTACATCACTTTCAAAAGTTACGACGCAGTAGAAGGTTCCCTATTACGTGACATCCCTAGTTTATGATGGTTAAACATGGCCCGTTGATAATTTCTACTGAAAATTGTGATTTGGACTTGGGCGCGACCTTTCGTAGAATTACACTCGGACTTGATGGGTGACAAAATAAAAATGACTCTAGCAAAGTCGCGTCAAAAGATACAATCAGAGAAGGACTTTTGTGAAGGACTTTGGTACAACCACGGACGCAACAAACTATCAAACTGATATGGAAAATAGTAAAATATCAAAAGGTCATAGTTTACGTTTCGTAGCTTATTTAGTTATCTAAGGAGGTCGGTATGGCCACAATTGGTATTATGTTGCCCTCTTGATGTATAGTTGGTTACATCCTGTGTCATCTTGGGTATCTTTATCAATTAAATGTGACGAGTATGAAGTAGTCGTAAACTACAATTCACAGCTGTATCACAAATGGCTTCTTCGGTGATTGGACATTTCTATTGCTATGGCACAGTAATCATTAGATTCACATTGAGATTGATCCGTTCCAATATTCGAAGGTAAATATAACGCTGATTTAATTTGACTTTGGTAATGACATGACCAATAGCCTAGTTATCAGAAGTCTTTACGAAACCCAGATTTGGCAGTAGGCCTACTGCTCCAATGCTCGGATATCAGATCAATCTTTGTACAATTATAAAACTCTACCTATAATTGCGGCACGTCAAATGTCCGCTAGCTGCAAAATTATAACGAGACAGCTTTTACGATGCCCCGATATTTGTTCGCTCGCATTATGGTGTCTACAACTAATTATTTTGACAAACTATGCCAAGTACCGCAACAATTTTATTCAAATATATAAAAATGTCATCTTACGTGCCAGCGTGAATTCGCAATAGTAATTCACATGTTTACGAGACGTGTGGAATGTCAGTCTGCAAGGTCCCCTCGAATAAGGCCCACTTGGAAACACATTGAATTCCCCTATTATTGGTGCTGCGGCCCGCGGCGCCATCAAAAAGTGGGAAATTGGCCCGCGAGCACATTTGAGTTTGAGACCTCTGCTCTAGGGTCTAGACTACCTCTGGATCTCACTATCCAGCTAATTCAAAAGCATGCACATAGATTTGTGTGGATTATGTATCGGTTATATTGACATTACTAGACGCAGATTGAAGAGTGCTATACAATAAAATAAACCGAAAATGCATATCGTCGCTACAACATACTATATATGTCGTTATGTGATAGCTCTTATACATTCCAGCACTTAATGCTCAAGTTTGAGGGGGATTATACGCTCAGTATTATTGGTAATATTGCAATTTATAGGCCTACTTGACTATGAGCCGTTACTTATGTCGAAATTTACTCTTCACATAGACGATCTATAAAGTTCTATGACCAGCAGAACACAAGTTAGTCCTATACATCATTGTCTGGTGGGTATTCATCCATGCGTTTGAAGCTAGCCAGCAAGAATTTTCTTTCCCCGTTTTCAGAAGCAGCCTTATGCTGCCTTAGATTAGGGACGCAATAAGCCCGGAATTTCCCGGACATGTCCGGAATTTCATTGTTAAAAATGAGCCCGAGAGAAATTTATAAAATATGCCCAAATGTCCGGAATTTTGAAGGCTTGAACTAAGCTCATATTTTTTTCATAAATCAACATAGACAATATTATTTTGGGGCGGATTTATGCTACATTAATTCTCGATTGAGTATCATATATATTGGTTTCAATATGGGGACTAACGCCGTCGCAAAATCTGCGATCAAAAATGACATTCGTTTACAAAAATAAGTCTAATTGTAATCGCAATTACAAGATGACGGTATATTCATAGAGTCGGTTTAGGCCGTTCGGATGCTTTATCCAAAGAAAGTGATTCTAAACCTGGGTGTAGTTTGCCTTTATTCTAAGGTTTGCGAAGTCGTTGAACGTAATGAGCTTCCATAATAGGCCGTGAGTAAGTCTGGGCAAATGTGCCGACCTTTAATTAGTAATCAGCTCATCAAATTTTGAGCTGGGCCGCGGAACATTTTCAAACTAGAAATGGAATCGCGACCATGGAAAGTTGGAAACCACCGGATGTGCGGTGTTTACATATCTCAGTGGTGCAGTGCGCACCGGCATTAGGCTGATAAATAATATATGTGTGACATGAACATGACTTAACGATGTACATACGCTCCCTGCATTCTCGAAGTCATCATCCTCCACAGCTCTGATCACGTGGGCGGAGAGACGATCAAAATTTTATAGTAAATATATGGAAGAACCAATATTATTGGCAGAATTCAATCAAATCCTTTAAGGACCAGATGCACATAGAAAAAACTCCCCATAAGTTGCATCGATTAACCTACGGTGAGCCCAAGATCAGTGTATATTTGAGCGGAAGGGGCTGAAAAATGTGGTTACGCCCTGGTTACAACTTATAACACATAGCCACATACATATACAGAAATTGACTATAACAATTCACAGACACAACCAACAACTGTCTGTTATATGTTGGTAGCATCTTCCGAGGTCAATCAGAGTCGCAACGACGGTAGTTTGGAGGCGCGGTTGTGAATCACCGGTAAAGAGTCTTGATCACACAATTCTGTACTCGTAATTGTAAATCAATTGGAGTTCATGGCGCTTAAAACGGGCTGAGAAGGTTTTTTCGAAGGAAGAGCTAAATAATTTCACAAATTATTAATAATATTATTAATAATGAGGAGTTTCAAGTGGCGCTTTCACAAATGAAACTAAATATTTGTGGTTTGCTGGATCAGTGAGGACACTCTGGTAAACAGCACTACGCGCATATGAGCAGTTCACGAATGCGAAAATGCTCCAAGGCTGGGAATGCTATTCGTGACACAATGCGTTACAACATGATGCGAGGTTCCTTATATCAGCGGAATCCAGCAAACAAGTCGTATGCAAATCGGGTGTTGCTACCCTTCATACATTCGGTCAGCATTCAGGTGCTGCATTCATTAGCGATTGCATTGGTTCAGTAAATCCATTTCTACTTCTATATACAATTGAATAGTATATTCATATTGAAATGAACCCGGATATTTTCGGCTGACACTCGTCAGGGGTAATCATCAGCGACTGGTGAAAAATTGGAAAGAACATTGTCAGCCAAAAATATTCGGGTTCATTTCAGTGTGAATATACCATTATATTTAATATTGAGGTAATGCACCTCCAAGAAGCTCTTCAAATATTTCTACTTTTGCTTATTGCAGTTAGGCCTATATTTTGCCATTCCTCCGACGATTTTTCGTGGGTATTTAATTAATCAAGAGCAGTGATTCCCAACCGCAGCTTCGAGAGCAGCATGCGGTTCCCAGCTAGCCTTCTTGCGTCTCCCATTGACGTTTGAATATCCCACAAAAATATTTAAAAAATTAAGAAATAAAGATTGTGTTTATTTTTCAAACGTCCAATTATGCCATTATTGTGTGAATTCGCCTGAAAAACCATGGACTACGAACAATTTGCATCCAAAATAGTCGACGCATAGGATGTGGGGTGGCTGGAACCCTCGAAATCGTCGTCGGTTCAACAGTTTTTGCGCGTAGATATAGATCTCTGGTACGGAATGGGTTTTCTGCTAATGATGACCGCCGACCGTAAAAATGCTGCATAACGATGTGGTCCTGGTTAAAGATATTTTTGGTCCGTTTATGACAGTGATCGGAAGCTCTTTTCGACGAAGGAGCCATATTCACCCTACATTTTCAATTGTCAATGCCAATCCACTGTGACGTCACCATAAAATATTCGTGACGTCATGGTTATAAAAAATAAAATAAAACATGTTTATAAAGGGGGCCTTGTTTGGAACATGTTTGTTTTAAATTGATTTTTGTTTTAAATGCAACCCTATAGGCGTGATGCAAATGAACATTATAGGCTAGTTTGACAAACACCACGAATACCACAAACAAACAACCAAAAACTGCCTTAGAGAGACGCTCTTGATTCCGAATTCACATTTCATTGCGGGCTGGATTTGTACCGGGGGGCTCCGATTACAGGGAGAGGACTATTCGGCGCCGGCCATTTCGGCACCTGGACTTTTAAATAGTAAATACCGACGATTTCGGCCAACATGCGGCGGCCGTTTGAGCCAAGATTATATCGCAACTAAACTTTTGGCAGTGCTCCCTCCCCCTTTGAGGGTGATACCTTCTGTTAGGGAGTTTGGGTGCGGCAGTTACGGCACTGATAAATAGTGTTGACAGGATACTGTATTGAGAGAACATTGGTTTCATACCAAAGGTGTAAATCATGACGATATGAAGAATTGGTGGAATTTCGCATCATGATATTGTAATCAAATTCGAAGCGATCTGGGGTAATGTTGGGCTGCTCAGGGAATCTTCTGGGCCCGGGAAAACCTAGGAAACGCAGGCCCCCAACTGTCCCATATCTTTTAGGAATTACCAACTCTGCTACTGTGTGGGAATATATTCTCATGATCTCGCTTACATATATTTATAACCGTAACCCCAATATTTCTCTTGTTCCAAATATTTTTGCGTGAGTTTTTGTTTCAGTCAACGTTGGTATTCTGGTCGGGATAAACGATCTTGAAAATGGGTGAAGCGGTCTCAATCAGATTGACAAATAAAGGGACCTGGCTGCGGGAAGGCGTATGCTACGAGCCCCAATACATACATTGGATATGAAGTCAGCCTGATAGTAGCTGATATAATTTAGACTGAACAATCCTTGATGGTTACCGTACCAGTTACAACGAAAACACCCAAATACGAAACTATTATCTTGTTTTCCAAAGCGTCGCAACCAATTTTTTATTTGTTATTGATTTACGGTTATTAACGGTAACGCGGGTTCACGTTTACGATTTACGTCTGGTAACGCAGGATCATGCAACAGAGGACTTTGTTTTCTGTAGCTATCGTGAGTCAGTATCGAATGTTGTAATCTCGACTTGATCTTGATTGCAATATAAATATTACTGACTTATTTACCTCAATTACATATGTAAAGTACAACAACATCCCTTCTTTAGTTTCCATCCGTTGGATAATATTTGTGCTTTGCAGGTCCGCTATATATATATATATATATATAGGCTGTATATGGACCTAATCACCACAAGAAGACAGCGTCCTTAAGGAGCCTAAATCAATAGAGGGCTGTGCTATAACTGGTCGGTCAAAATAGATCCAGCCCGAAACGTATGAGGCTGGTGAAATTCATCGTAGATAATGAACATGGTGAAATTGAGACAGTCATCGAATGACATTGAATTTCGAAAATGACATCATCATACGCGAAATTGATTAGCGCTGATCACTGATCGCTGATCAAGTGATCAGTCACTAAAATTGCTCGGGGGCCGACTCTACACCTATATCCATGCCAGTGCATGATTCGACGATCGTTGCATCGTTCATGATATAATTTGGCCTTCTCTAAGGAAGCAAATACAAATGGCACCTTTATTGTGAAAATCTTCCACGTTAGACCGATACTACTATACTATACTATACTATATCCATGAATTTCAGCAAGTCTACGAGATTGCATTTATCAAGAAAGGATAGATATATAGCATTACTTTTAGGCGGTATGCGTTGTGATAATTTAATATTCGTAAAGAGGTAAAATGATGAAATTCGTAACAGTTTAGAAAATAAAAATGTTCCGCATTGGGTTAGTTGCAATTGCGTTGTTGTTTCCATGTACGCAAGGACAGCTGATTGGACACTCTTGCACGGTTTCATGTCCTGGAAAACCTGTCTCAGGGGGAACGAAGGAGTGCAATTGCAACGGGCTTGCAGACGAACTCGGCAGCGTCCGGTTTTCGCTACATAAACTGACAAGTAAGCTTTCGCGTCGTGTAATATTGGGTTAGCGTGAAATCCGATGCAATATAATCGATTAACTATCATTGAATTAAACTATCTAAATCTATACTCTATGCAGGCATTGTACTCGCTGAATGGTCAAAGGCTAACAACGGTCGCTGGTACAGAATGTTCCGGAAGCCGGAGACGTTTCAGAAGGCAAGGGAGATCTGCAAGCAACATGGTGCTCATCTGGCTTCTGCTGGCATGAAGAACCTCGCCGACATCAGGTTGGACTCTATTTACTAACCCAGCAACCGCATGTTATTGCCATCCGGCTACCACCTCAGCTTTATAAAAAAAGTTCTAAAATTGTGGTGCCATTTCGAAACTTGCGTTTACTGATTCGCAATTTTCTTCTTTTTTATCAGCGCTATCGATTTATCACTTGCATTCTGCGTCGTATTTTGACACATTTTAAGCAGTATATCAATGCGTTTCGGTAATGTTTTCCGGCTGGGCGTCAGCCACTCCGTTATTATCATCGTAACACAACATTAGCGTTTATTGCCTATCGAGGCCATGTACACCAATAGTGTAAGTTTATAGTCTCCCGGTCTTTGAGTTCGTAATGTAGAAGTAGGCTATATTTGAAATTTCACAACCTTTATATGCTATTTACTCCCGAGGCATATTTCGCCACGGTAATTCCTGTCGCCGAATACTTTAATAATAAAATTCTGTTTCAGAAAAATCGTCCGCTTGGTTGGCATAAGAAATAATGAACAAACGTGGATCGGTCTCAGTGACTTGGAAAGAGAAGGAACATGGGCGTGGGAAGACGGCTCCTCCGGGCCCGTTGTCAATTGGACGCCCGCTCAACCTGACAATCACCTCGGGAAGGAGCATTGCGTTCATTTTTGGAGCAATTTCCAATTCAATGATTCAGTGTGTGACGTTGAAAAGAATTTCCTGTGCGAAACCGACGTATTTTGATTGGTTGTATTAATAAATTGAATTGCATGACGCTGTTACGTTAATGCATGCGTGTCTTTGTGCGTCGGTTAAATACATAGGGGAACTCAATATTTATGAAGCTGCAAAAACTACATGCGGTGACAGCTAGACAATTAGACATGTGAGATCGCGAAACCAGGCGAATCATACTCATGTTATGTGACGTCGCAATTAGGCACTGCTCGTTGTGGTGCTGCGACCTAACATAACCCTAAAAATACCCCATGCAAGAAACTGGGTCAAAGTCAGATAACTCGTAACTCTCGAATTTTATTTCATCTCAGCAAGCAAATGTTGTGTACGATACTGAATATGCCATACGACTCCCACATTTGTCTTCGGTATTTCTTGGATATCGCTCCGATTTTAGACAGATATGTAGGGTTGCATTTAAAAAAAATCTATTCAAAACAAATTCAAAACATGGCTCTTGTTTAAAACATGTTTTTTAATCGTTTTTTAGCCATGACGTCACGAATCTTTTATCTGTTGGCTTGGCAATTGAAAATATAGGGTGAATATGACTCCTTCGACTAAAAAGCTTCCGACCATCTGTCATAAACAGTGGACCAGGAATACATCGTACCAATGATCTTTAAGTAGCCTACATGTTATAACTGTTGAACTGACGACTATTTCGAGAGTTCCAGCCACTCCATAACGTATACATCATGGGTGGGCAATTAATTTCCTCCGCGGGCCAAATGAGAAAAATAAATACGTTGGCGGGCCGAGTGAAAAAATTTAGCTACATTCTCCAGCGTATTTTGATTTTATTTCTAAATTACATTGTTAATAAATAGTGCTCAGTGAGTGCGTTGATATTATAGGTAATGAGAAAGTTGCGATTATTTAAAAAAGGATCTATTTGCGGTCATGATCCGAAACAATGCTGACCATGATACATTTTAGCTCTCTTTAAACCCCTATCCACGTTCTTCTATTGAGACTCTAAAATAGTGGTTCTCAAACTTTTCTAGACACGCCTCCCTTTATGATAGTGAACAATTTCACGCACACTTATCATGATATCACAAAATAATTAAAAGTTCAACTAGAATGCTAGCAATCCCAACGGATAGTCTGATGGCATGGAAGATTATGGCTGTTGATGAGAGAATTGTGAAATATCAAAGTCGGACAAAACACAGAGCAACAACCATAAGCTGGCGGTATATCGTGCCGAGCGCTAAAAACTTTATCACAAAACTTTGGCTCCCCGCCACCCTTCCAATGCTTTCACGTCTCCCAGTTTGAGAACCACTGCACTGCAATGCTTATTTTCTTGGTCGCTGCCTTCCGATCAGTGTGGTGGTTAAATAGCCTTTAAGTTGAGCGAAGCTTGCAATTTTTCTGAACTTCGCCCTCCCTTGACCGAGAGTTTCGTTCTTTTGTCATAAGACCAACTTCAATTAAAATCCTTAATCTCGGCGACATGATCGGCAAAAACTGAAATGATGGGTTTACCCCTGACCCCCGTATGCCGATATTTAGTGCTCTAAATCAGAGGTCTAAAACTCAAATGTTCTCGCGGGCTAATTTCCTAGTTTTTGATGACGTCATGACGTCGCGGGCCGCAGCATCAATAATTGGGATAGTCAATGTATTTAATAATTATAATATAATAATTTTAATATATTTTAATATTTTAATAATAATTTTAATATAATTTGCAAGTATAGGCCTTATCTGACGGGTCCTTGCAGACAGGCATTCCACAAACATCGTGGAAATGTAATTCACTATTGTATTATTCACGCTTGACACGAAAAAAAATCACATTTTCAAATATTTGAATAAAATTGTTTTTTAATTAATGAGTTATAGACATCATACGAGAGGATGCATCAGGACATCGTAAAACTGTCGGGTTGTAATATTGCAGCTAGTGGAGCTTTGACGTGCTACAATTTTATGTAGAATTATAGATAACTAACCTACGGATAGATGCGCATCACGTGATTCATGTTCGAGTGATGCTGCAGTCGCAGATTTGTCGTCGCTTCATAGCATGAAACGACAACGTAATTGCTAATCCCATAAATGACGACCCGGGCGTTCAAATTTAATAAATTTGATCTTATTTGAAAGCTACAGTCGCGTTGATTCTGATAATATACATCAAAATCTGATCAGCGCAATGGAACCCCCTGGAAGTACCCCTCAAAGTCTGAAAATCAGCATTGTTCTGAACAATCGCAACCACGCAAGGACCATTGTTATGGTCATCGTGCTGCGTCGTTGCGATTGTTTAGAACAGGGGTCGGCAACCTTTTGCTAGTCACGGGCCAAATTTCGAGTGCACAACATTTTGGCGGGCCGGAATTTTTCTTAATACTGTATTTATCGATCACGTCGGTATATTACCCTACAATGCTGCAATCTCAATCATACAAATCACAAAAAGAGCAAAACACATGTATTTACACTTTAACAACGCAAGATAAATGTGACACTTAGCGCAGCTTGCCCTGTGAAAGGTTTTCAACTTCTGGTAACAAGTCAGATGAAGCAATTAAGAATCAGACCATATTCTAAATGGGCGTTGGAATACGTGATCTTAGCTTGCTCTTCGTGAATTTCATTGTTGACTCAGACAAAAGTCGATGCCATTTCTTTTGCATTGTTGGCCAAGCTGGGATGAAGACCCATTTCAAGAACGTACTCTTTGTCAAAGTCATTCAGCGATATGCTCTTTGTATGAAATTTGTCATTCAATTCAACTGCATCTCATTTCAAATGAGCCAATTTGAAATTTTCTGGCAATGGTTTTGGCGTCCACATTAAACGGAGTACTGAGTAGTCAGAATTTATTTTGTACAGAACGAATGTCGGAAAAGCGGGTGGAAATTCAGTAATTAAATTTCGTATATCATAGTTACAAATGTCACATTTGAATAAAATATTCATTTTATTCCCGAAGCTTTTCGGCTGACCCTCGTCAGGGGAGTATCGTCAGCAATAATGCGAGAATTCGAATAACTATATGTTCAGCAACAATATATATCGCTAATTATGACGTAACACAGAAAATATACAAAGTTAGGAAAACGAGAGAACTGAAGCGTTGGCATGGAGATAGCGAAGCAAAACAAGTTAATGCGCGATTTTCAAATGATACACAAATTCTTTCTGTTGGCATAGACTAGGTTTGCTCATAGTGATGATGGTGGACTCAAGAACAGACAAATGAAATAAATTGCGACCCTTAGCCAATATAGAGAACATGTCCTCGTGATAGTTAGCAGCACACGTATGATTTTCTAGTAAATGTTTGCCTATAGAAGATTTTTGACCCATGGCCTGGTTATGTTCAAGGACTTGGCACATTCGTATTGTGGATGTCCAGTTGACAAAGCGGATTTCTTGATGACAAAGGAATGCTTCCGTGCCATAAAATCTCTGCGAAGCAACCCCGATATTCACATAACGAAACCAGATAAAGGTACTGGCGTGGTAATTTTAAACAAGAAAGATTACGTTTCAAAGATGATGACTATTCTCGAGGATAAATCCAAATTCGTTGTACTTGGCCCGGTCTCGGAATACGACAATACTGCAAAGTCTGAAAGACGACTACAACGACGCCTTCGAATCTTGAAAAACGATGACGTAATATCCACTGAAGAATATGACTCCATCAGGCCTGTTGGCTCCCAAAGACCGCGTATGTATGGATTACCGAAGACGCATAAAGACGATGTGCCGTGAGACTGCCAAGGCACACAGGTGCCAAGGCACACAG
>KE605833.1:0-10583 GCA_000444245.1 Botryllus schlosseri
ATAGGGTCCATCAAACCACTAGGTGTCGCTAGACTTGAGGTGAAAACCGCCTTTGTTACGTATGCGGTTGCCGTATTCAGAAACCTGTAGGTTACTTTCTCGATTGTGTAAGGGTGTTTTATATGGAAAAAATGGCTACAACATATTCTACGGGGACCGTGAGCTCGCATTAAAATGAACTAAAACTTCGGAAAGCTTCTACGGAAGGAAACAAGGCCGATTTGATAACTAGGTGAGAATGTGAAATTGTCAACTAAATGTCGGCTACCAGCTCAGCACCAGAAGTTTTCGAAGTTTTAGTTCATTTTATAGCGAGCTCATGGTCCACGTAGAATATGTTGTAGCCATTATTTCCATATAAAATACCCTTACACAATCGAGAAAGTAACCTACAGGTTTCTGATAACGGCATCCGCGTACGTAACAACGGCGGTTACCACCTAAAGTCTGGCGACACCTAGTGGTTTGATGGACCCTATTACCTGAATATACCGGCACTTCATCATCATCATCATTGGTTTATTAGCAATTTTATCAGTTCAATACACCACAAAAAAATGCGATACAATGAAAAGACAGGAAGATGTCGAAGCGACAAGGAGCAGTCTATGGAATCTGACACCCACCTTGGCCTAGGCGATGTAAAGAGGAGGCATGCACACTGAATGAAAGTAAAGAAGATAGTATAGAAAAAGAAAGCGACAATAAATAGGGCGGCATGTCATGGAAAGCGAGATCGATAGGTCAGTCGTGGTCCGGCAATCTTGAGGATGGACTGTATTTATTTAGTAGTAATTGCTTGTATTTCGACTTGAATGTGGACATGCTCGTCGACTGTCGGATGGCCGGCGGGATACTGTTCCACACATCAGGTCCGGCATATTTGATAGAGCGATGATCTTTTCGGTCGATCATATGATATTTGGACGACGTGGACGCGCGTGTCTTGTACTTGTGCGCTTTTGATTCCGAGGTAAAGAAGTCATTGAAATATTCGGGGCAACGACCGCAGTGGAACTGATACATAAACTTGGCGATTTCTAGTTTCCGCATATCTTCTATGTTTAGGACGCCGAATCTCTTCAGCAGCGACTTGTTGGATGGGCACTTCTTCGTTATTCCCCACACATCGGAAAAATGATCCCCATGACACCAATAAATGCTTCCCCATGAACATAAACAGAAAAATTTCTAAACGTCAAAATGAATTGTTTTTCGCGTTGGGGTGGGGTTGACGGATATTAGGGATGGGGCATGGGGATATTAGGGTTGAGATATCTTAAGATTAGGGTCGGGAGATATTAGGGACGGGGAGGGGATAGTAGGGTAGGGTTTGGATATCCTAAGATTAGGGATGGGGAGGGGAATCTTAGCATGGTTCAGGTTAAAGGTTGGGATACACGAAGATCAGGGATGGGGGAATATTAGGGTGGGTTAGGTTAGGATATCCTAGGATTAGGGATGAGGGAGGGGATATTAGGGTTAGGTTAGGATATCCTGGGATGAGGGAGGGGATATTAGGGTTAGGTTAGGATATCCTAGGATGAGGGAGGGGATATTAAGGTAAGGTTAGGATATCCTAAGATTCGGGATGGGGATATTAGGGTTAGGTTAGGATATCTTAGGCATGAGGGTGGGTTAGGATAACCTAAGATAAGGGTGGGTTTTAGCGTCAAGGATGGGGTTAGGATATCCTAAGGTTAGGGTTGGGGGTGATGATGACAATATTCCCAGACTATGTCATATCGAGCCTCCCGTCTACCTTGCATGTCGCATTTCACTGTTACATTTTTGTAGTGTTATGTTGATATGTAATGTATACGAATAAAGATTCTCTCTCTCTCCCAACCCTAATCTTGGGATACCCTGACCCCAAATTTATCCCTAAGCTTGGGATATCCTACCTCAACCTTGGCCATAACCTACCCTAGCACCCACGTCCCGCAACCCTACCCTAATATTCCCTTCCCCGACCCTAATATCTCCCAGCCGACCCTAACATTCCCCTAACCCTAATCCCAACGCGAAAAACAATTCATTTTGACGTTTATAAATTTTCACATGTTCATGGAAATCATTTATTTGTTTCATGGTGATCACTTCTGGATGTGTGGGGAATAACGAAGAAGTGCCAATATAGCTTGGTTTTGCGGGTTTTACAGTGTCCCCTAACTAACGTTAAAACTATAGTCGGCGGACCCCAGTTCAAGAACCCTTGCTTTGTGGATTGTTCCTATGATGTAAATTTGACATTTGTCGGTACATTTTAATACAGTTGTTAGTCATCATACAAATTGGTCAAGGAAAAGTGAAAGATGGGTGAAACAGAAGTTTTGTGCGACTCTCTCATGAACTGGGTAAGCATATATATATATATATATTTCACACCGACTTGATAACTTTCATAAAGGTCTCGCCATATCCGTGAGCGTCAACATTCGGGTATGAACCCTGCACTGTAACAGGAATGTCACATTATAGCGTGCTGGAACATTTCAAATGATTTACCCATCCTTTACTAATCCCCCATAGTGGAATCGATGGCAACGGCAGGCGCAACGTCACGCGAGCATTTATATCTGGTCACGCCGATTAATGAATTATGCTGACGTCACAAAGCGATACCAGATCCAGAATAAGGCGCTTGCGCTTTACAATGAACTCAAGCAAGCGTGGCATTTGCGTAACAGCGAATATACGGCGTAGCCTTAGTCCGGCGTATACCAGGTCTATTTTAACACATTGTGTCGTTTAATAAGTAATTCGGAATTGAATCAAAGCGAAAAATATTTCCGTCATGCAGATGAAATTTTCCAATCACGCGAGAAATCCGTCTGTCATGCACAACATGTTGTCGAAAACAACCGCCGATTTCAGTCTGGCTATTCCTCTACACACTTCAATGAGGCCCTGTGGATATAAAGCTGTATCAGCTGTACGGTACCGTATCACCCTGTGGATATAAAGCTGTATACACCCTCTGGATATAAAGCTGTACACTACAAAAAAAAATTAGACAAGTTTGGTCTCAAATCGATTTTTTAGCAGAAAAAGTCTTAAAGACAAATTAGTCTTACCAAGTACTTTCTGTCTTAAAAGTAATACCGGAACTGATCGAAAATAGTAGGGGTGCTTTGGGGGCATCCATTTCAATGTTAGGGTCTGAGCGAAGGGGAAGCATGAGAGAGACCAGAATTTGCAGTGTTGGGATGATACTGTACTAAGGAGTTTACTAGATATTCACTAGATATAGTTATCAAGGTACATGTCACTTACTACTCACATGCACTATTCAGATCAATATATATATGGTTGCCTGAGTCGAAAATAGCATTTATGGTGAGTGGGTGGTAAAATGAGACCATCAGTGAGACTGAAATTGTTGAAAATGAGACCAAATCCTCCTCATTTCTTAAATTTGAGACCAAATTTGTCTAATTTTTTTTTGTAGTGTATCAGCTGTATCACCCTGTGGCTATAAGCTGTACCACCCTGTGGATATAACGCTGTATCAGTTGTATGGAATCGATGTATTGTGTTTTTGAACAATTCTTGATTTTTTATTATTTTTTTTTTAATTACTTTAACTTTGAGAATCACCGCTGCTCCCATGTTATATAAGACAAGCCGTGCCAAGATTCACCCAGGTATCACTCTACAATAAGTATCACGTCTATACTATGTCTGGGATATATAAGTAGGCCTATATATAAGTATCACGTCTATACTATGGATTCATTTCACTACCAGATAAACTTGACCGAACATTTATAAATTCATGGCGGGGGTCAATTTCATCAAAATTGATGGCCATTAAACTTCTTACAACCATACATAGATAGTATGCATGGTAAGATATAAGAATCACGTCTATACTATGGATTCATTTCACTACCAGATAAACTTGGCCCAACATTGATAAATTCATGGCGGGGGTCAATTTCATCTAAACTTCTTAAAACCATACATAGATAACATGCGATTCATAGATTCAAATCTCGGCAACAGATACCTCTAAGTCAGGGGTCACCAACACGCGGCCCACCAAGTCATATTCTGCGGCCCGCGACCTGATTTGAGATTTCGGAAGAAAGCTAAGAAATCCAATTTCAAATGCTGAAATTGACTATAGTTTCAACATGTAGTTATTGTTGTTGTTTCAAAACAACCTATTCTCCTGTGCCCAACATCACTATTCGTCACTAGCTAAAACGGCTGCGGTGATGACAACAGCCTTCCATCGCGGGGGAATCTGCTGATATGAATGGGCAGTGCACATTGCCTTGACTTGCAATGGCCCAAAACACTGCCAAGACCGACAGTCCGACACGCTTAGAAATGGCTTAGGGCAGTGGTTCCCAAACTGGGGAGCGCAAAAGCATCTGAATGGGGAGGCGGAGATGCGCTCAAATGAAAAAATATTCGCGCTCAACGCGATTTACCTCATTTTCATAGTTATGACTCTGTGTATATTGTCCGGAATTCATCTTATAGAATTCTCTCACCAACAGCCATAACCTTCCATGCCATCAAACTAGCCGTTGGAATTGCTAGCATTCTGGTTGCATTTTATGATATGACGATTTTTCAATATCATAAAGGGGCCATGTCTAAAAAGGTTTGGGAACGACTGGATTAGGTCTTCCCCACAAGATCAAGCTTTACGTGGAGATGGTCTTTCAGCTAGTAACGTATCTCGCTGGTNCCAATATCGATTCCTTNGTCGCTGAAAAGCGTTNCNANGTATCGTACACAGCTNACAGTTCAAAATAAAATAAAATTGANGATTATGGTTTTTTGTTGTATTTGTATTCATTTANTAAAATATTANTTCTTTTGTGGTCAATATNCCCATNGCCTATGTTAGGTAGCTCACCGTTGTACTGAANTAGAGTTTTAGAACGTGGCTGCCTATTTTACANCGATATCGAATTNATGCGGCCCGCGGNCTCTACGAAATTTGAAAAGTGGCCCGCGNNCCGTTTTGAGTTGGCGACCCCTGCTCNAAGTAGTCNTAATCCANGGCAANAATCTCAGTGGGCTCACCCTTNNATCAATACAAGAAAATGTGATGTCCAAAGTTGCCCCGTCAAATTTTATCAGAACGGGGTAACTTTGGACAGTGAAAAATGTGATATTTAGAGCTCTGGAAAGTGGCTGCTTCATCTGTGTCAAAGTGTATCGTCACCTAGGCCTATATTGGTTATGACCGGCCTGATGGCTTCTAAAATGGATTGAGAAGGTTAATAAATTACGAGTTTGCAAAATATGAAAAAATGGGTAGGCAATGAGCTGAGAGATTGTAATCAGGTGTAAGCTACTTCAGAAACTTATCACATACTCCTAAAGATGCACCTGCTGAATATGGGATATCGTAAATTATGACGAATATATCCATGAGAGGACATAGGAAAGGGAAAGTGTATCTTTTAAAGAACAGTGATATATTTGAAATCGGCAATAAATCACGGTAACATGCTTAATGTTTGCTGTCGATTGCTGACACTGCCAGTGGGATACCCCTTATCACCATATGTTGTTTATAAGTCCCAATTGGTGAAGGCATGGGGAAAATTGAGATGAGGGATGAATAAGGGGGCATTAGCCTTCATATACTACTGATTTTTTTAGGGGGGGGGGATTAGGTAAAAATCATGCAATAGGCCAGACATATACTATTCTTTCAGTTTTAGCCACTGCTCTCATCAACTCTTACCAAATAAGCCGAGGTTTCATAAGCAATAGAGTGTAAAGGCATACAAAAAAACTACATTGTCCAAAGTTACCTCACATGCAGGCCCTACAGGGGTAACTTTGGACACAGATAATTTACAAATATAAGGTACTTAACTTTGGACACAGATAATTTACAAAAAATAAGGTACTTATTTTTGACCATGAAGATTTTTGACTAGGTAATTCTAATCTTTGCTCCACAGCCCCTGAAAAACACAAAACTTGCCTCCCCTTCACCCTAGCATTTCCAAGATACAAAGCGGAATTATTGAAAATTGTCCAAAGTTACCCCGGTTTACGGATATGGAATAATGTTGCTATGGTATGGAAAATTGTCAAGTATGGTATGGAACGCTTGGGCGGGTATGGAGTGTGGAAAATTCCCATTCCATACCATGCCCTGCCGGTACCGTACTCAATCATTTCTCACTACTCGAATCATTGTGCCCTGCCCTAAATGAATATTCCTAATTGCTCTTCGCAATGGAAATGATTCTGAGAGGACTTGCCATTTTTATCTGTGCTTTTTCATTTCAGCTTTCACAATTTGATGTTCCTGCCCCGCACCAACACTATTTAGAGATGACAGATGGAGTGGCAATAGCGCAAATACTCAACCAAATGTGAGTTTTTGTTTTTGTTCCATGCTTTGTTTCATTTAGAGTCCTTGTAGGGACCCATTCATCAAAGAAACACCCAAGCTGTGTGATTTCTTATGATTAGAACCATGCTCTGATGTCATGGGAATTGCTGATATTTTTTACAGCTACCGTAATCGGCGATGCCAGTGGCATAGACTGGGTTGAATCGGAGAACCCTCTTCTACCCCCTTTCCCAGCTCGAATCTGCCCCCTTTTAAACCGTCTTAATGTTCTCTCTCTCTCTTATTCTGAAAACATTCTTGTATTGTTTCTCAGGGTTGTAATGAATCGAGTCATGACTCAACTCGAGTCACGTTTTTCTGATGACTTGACTCGAGTCATTTTCTTAAAATACGGAAATGACTCGACTCGAGTCAATCTGTGTATTGACTCAACTTGGACTCGAGTCATTGCGCATGACTTGGACCAGGTCATATGACTCGAGACTCAGACAGCAAAGACCAACATTTCATTGTAATTTCGAAGAATAGTTAAGTACCGGCGCTATTGTGATTTCGTCTGTTGGTACTGCGCTAAAAGTAAGGAAAATTAGCATATTATAAATGCAAACGATTCGATATCACCAAATAGTGTTAATGAGTTCAATAAGACGTTAACTGGAAACAGAGCAATCAACACAATATCATGACTCGGACTCGACCCGCTGCTCGCTGACTTGGACTCGGACTTGACTCGGTGCTGAATTGAAAATGACTCGACTTGATTCGAGTCAAAACTAGAAAAGTCCGATTCACTTCTGACTCGGAGCCTTGTGACTTGGCCAAAACCCTGTTGCTTCTTCACGCCATGGTTGTACAGCGTAGTTGGACAAACTATAGCCCGCGGGCCGCATGCGTCCCGCAACACCGTTTGTGCAGCCTGCGGATGCCTCAAACGTTTTTAAAATATTGAAAAAATGCGTTCTAAAATCTAATTATTGCAGTGACTGAACGTTTTCTAATATATTTCGACATGAAAATGATAAGTTATAGTCTTTGTATGTTTATTTTCTATTTTAAGCACCATATCCCCACCTCAAAGCCCACGCATTTTGACTGGTCTCAATTGCTAAATATCACAGAAAGTAAAAACGAAAGTGACATAATTTGGTTCTCGAGTTTGATTTTTGGTGGCAACACCAGCAAGTTTATTACTTTTAGGGCTCTGCTTTGATTTGCGCTGTGTTTTTGTTCTCGATATATGTACAAGTACTTTTTTGTAATACCTATACCTATACCTAACGTAGTTAACGGAAACATGGTTATGATGCAAGCAGCATTGTGTGTCTTGGAGATGAAGCTAAAGTAGAATCAGCAAATCTATGAACAGCTTGTTGCTCAAAGATTCCAATTTCCATCCTGTTCTAAGAATCGGCACAACCGAATTTCATCCCTAATTTTGACAAACTTGTTACTAAGTATAATCAGCTCAAATATTATCTCCATACATAGGCGCTGAACTCAGGTATGCCGAGCATAACTAGGAATTTTTTTTGGTAGGCCCATGCAGCAGCAGCATACCCAGAATTCCGTTACGCAAGTAACTACTTGAACCTGAATTGTGTGATTTTGAAAAAGCGCAATGCATTTCCGTTACGTTCTGTCGCTTATGTGAGCAATTTAACCAATTGATCGAATTTCAGTAATTAGAAGATAATTGGAAGATACGTCGCGACTTCCATAATGAAGACGTCGATTTCTACAAAGGCCAATACATAAGCTCCGACTTACGAGGTTGCAAGCTTGCGCAGTAGGGGTGTTCAAAAATGGCCTTTTTTCTGAAATTATACTGGCTACTTGATAAAATTGTTAGGTTACTTAGTTTAAGCCTACGCACCAAATTTGGTTCAATTCCAGCTCGTAACCGCATTGCTACAGGAAAAGAAAGTTTTTTATATAATATATAAAAACAAATATGATAAATTTCAAAATTTTCTCTTCGCCGCATGAAATTGTTAGGTTTTTTATAGAAACGATGCTCACCAAATTTAGCTCAATTCCAACCAGTGGATGTAGAGTTATTGCCGTAGAAAAATTTTGGTATTGAATAAAATAGTAGTTACGGTGGCCAATTCTTTAATTATTCACTATAGCTGTGCCTACCCCTACCGTAAATGCTATTTTATTCAAATCCAAATTTTGCGACGGCAATTACTCCGTTCGGACTCTGGCTATGATGTTGCCAAAAGTATATTTTTGTCTTTCCAGTGATCCAGACTTTTTCAACGAAACGTGGTTGACGCGAATCAAGCAAAATGTCAGCGACAATTTCAGACTCAAGGTTTGATTTTGTAGAGTTCATTACGAGCTGCGTTTTTTTTTCTGAATTGTGTGATTCGAGCGTCAACAGTGTCCTATCCTCCTCCTATCTATCCTCTTCATTTAGACAAACAATTTGAAGAAGGTCCGAAATCAGATGATTGAATATTTTCGCGAGGTCAGTATTTGCTTCGTCCATAGGTTGCGGCAAAAAGTGAGGATCTCAATCTTCAAGTCGAGTGTCCAAGTATCCTTCATCGTGATGCCATAAAACTAGAACAGTGGTTCCCAAAATGTGGTTCGTTTGGGAGTATCTCAAGTGGTACACCCAGTAATGCATATTTCAAATGACTGTTCACTAATATGCTGCCCGACAACTTCAAATCTCAAGTTTTGGAAACAGTTTGACCATACGGCACTATATTTTATTTTTTTCCACGAACCCCAACTAAACATCCCTCAACGGCAATATGTTTTTATCAGTGAGCTATTGGGAAGCCACCAAGTAAATTGAGTTGGCACAATAGGATGTTCCATCTCGGACGGGGGCATACTGTTGATGGGAGCCCTGAAATTTTAGCAGTTCATGAAGCAAAACTGCCTCGTGATTTCTCTAATCAAAGAAAATACAAATTAGGTCATCAATCATTTTGCAAATTNAGAGGTATCGCGGACCCCCGGTTAAGAAGCACTATTCTACATGTTTTGTGTGCTGTGATGCGACTATACGACTATTCAAGGTTTACAGTCGTCCACAGTGAAAAATAGTATCTAGTTGATAAACGAACTCTCAGTGGCGATAAGCGAACCATTTCAGTACTTGGACAAATAATCTCTCGACTTGAATCATAAGACTTGAATCATAAGAATGAATATTCGATTCAGATTCTAGTAATCGCTACTCGTGATTCAAAATCCTTTTCTAAGAATATATATTTGGTAGGTGACTGGAAATGAGCTAGTTGGCTTCCAACTGCCGGATATCCCCGCCATCTCGGAACAGTCAGACAAACAACAACTGGGTCGACTGCTTCAGTTAATTCTAGGTGTCGTTGTGAATTGCTCAAGAAAACATCGTAAGTAATCTCTGTTTATTGCTCTACATTTGAGTATGCGACTTTTTACCTTCTGAACTAACTCGAAATCTATCCTGACATTAACGACGACACGTATGACGTACATGCCCACATGCTGACNGGCAAAATAACTTTTTTTTTTCAAATTTCACTGGCTACCCCATGAAATTGTTAAGTTGTCTAAAATACGACGTATAACAAATTGGGCTCACTTGTGACCCGTAGAAACAAAATGATTGGATCTGAAGAAAAAAACAGTATTTACGGTGCACAATTCTATCGTTTACCTATGACGAGAAATTGTTGCTCGATATGTATGAACGTGATTTAATGCTTATTAGCATGTCTTGATATTTATAATTGGCTTGGTTCCACAAGTACTGACTTATTTGAAATGAATTCGAGACAAATTGTGTTGAAAAATGACAATTTTTCGGCACAGCAAAAATGATGGGTAAGTAGTGAAGTTGAATGTAGAATTCTACAGGTTGAAATTGGGCCTATTTTGGGCAACCTAACAATGTAATCGGATGGCCAGTAATAATGGAAATTAAAATTTTAGTAGTTGCAAATTTTGAGATGTGAATATTTGTAGCTGTAGTACCAGTTGCCATTTCTGAAAAGTGAGTACCTCTAGCTATAATTGCAAATTTTGAATGGTGAGTCATTCTAGTTAAAAATCCAGTAGTATGTCCAAGTCTGCCGCTAGTCCAATTGTAACACTTGCAGAGTACATCGAAGAAATCATGCAATTGGACGAGGACGTGCAGCATGTCGTCATGACAGCAATCCAGGTATGTCCGGGACAATTTTTTCCGACCACTTGTTATCCTCGGGCTGGACAAAAGCCAGCACCTGGGGCATATACGACT
>KE605833.1:10673-26181 GCA_000444245.1 Botryllus schlosseri
ATGACTCGAGTCAGGATTTTCTGATGACTCGACTTGACTCAAGTCACTTTTGCAAAATCCGGTATTGACTTGACTTGGACTCAAAACAATGCGCATGACTCGAACCAAGTCATATGACTCGTGACTCAGACGGCCAAGACCGACATTTCGCTGTAATTTCGAAGAATAGTCACTACACTATTGGATTTCGTCTATTGGAACTGACACTTGAAAATGCAACCAGAAACTGCTACAAGTGAGAAAATGAGTATACTATAAATGTGCCACGCCTATTTCATTGGACTTTGTGCACATGCTGTGGATTGATCACGACTTACAAGATATGCCATTTCCAATAACATTTTTCATTTTGATTAGAATTAGCGTATTTGCCTGAAACGTGGAACATGAAACAATTTCACTTTATCAAATCCGAGTTGATTTTCATGAGCCTGAGAATTGAAAAGATTTATTCAGCGAGTTTTCCTTCGTTTCGAACGACACAATTCTCCTGTAGCCTTTTTATGAGAGCAGAAATTAGAGTGGATTACAAATGATAGCGTAAAAAACATTCCACCAATTCAAATGAAATTAGAATGCCGTGATTTTTCTCTAATTAGCCCAGTTAGAAGACTAGAATGATCCAGTAGTCCGAGTCTGCCCTACTGTGCCCACTGTTGGTTCCTCTACCAAGCCATAATCTTTTTTTCAGGAACTGATGCAGCACTATGTCCCCTGTGGCTCTGACCAGGTCGACTCTGCCGGGACCAGTGAGGCGTCGCAGGAATTGCAAATGCTACATCGCAAGATCAAAGAAATCGAGGCGGAGAGAGAGGAAATCGCCCAACGATGCCACGAGCTCGATAACCAGGTTTAGAGCCAGTATATTCTCTCTGTCTTTCTCTCTCTCACTTTCCCTTTCTCTTCCATCAGTTAACGATGGTGTTTTCCGAACGCTCCTCTTTAAGAGAAGAATGCTCTCTTCTATTTGATCAGGTCCATTTTTTCTCTCCTTCTCTCTAAAAATCAGCTATTCTGTTCTCTGCGACAGACTTGTACAATTGGGTTGTTCAAAAATAAACTTTTTCTTCAGATTTCTCTGGCTACTTGATAAAATTGTTAGGTTGGTGAAAACAACGCTGCACACCGACCTTGGCTCAATACCAACCACTAGAAGCGAAGTTATCGCAGTAGAAAAATTTCCAATTTCATGATTTTATAATAAATAATGAAAGAGTTAGTCACCGTAAATACTATTTTATTCAAATCCAAATTTTTCTACTGCAATAACTTCGCTTCTAGTGGTTGGTATTGTGCCAAATTTGGTGTGCATCATCACTATTGATAGCATAACAATTATATGGGGTCGACAGAAAAATTTTGAAAAGTTACTTTTTGTTCTTTAATGATAAACTCAAAATTTTCTAATGCAAGAAAATCGCTTCTACTGGTACGAATTGAGTTAAAGTTGGTGCGCAGCGTTGTTTTCACCAACCTAACAATTCTATCAAGTAGCCAGTGAAATCTGAAGAAAAAGTTCTTTTTGAACAGCCGTATTGTACAAACTACCAATGCAGTTTTTTCAGGGTCAACTGACTACTGATTTTTTAATAGTTCTACTCGTAGTTGCGCACTTTGAAAATCTTGTAGCCTGGGCATGTGTTTTGGGGTCGAAATCCCACCCCGTTTCCGTCGATCTGTTCCGATTTCGATACATTAAAAATAAATGAGATGCTTCGTGGGTGAAGTGTGTNAGATCGGTTCTAGTTGGGGAATTTCGGATTTTTAAATGTCATTCGTTCTAGTTGTTGTTCTAGTCTTATATCCAGTAGTTTGTACAAGTGTATGCTCTGCCCTCTAAATTGATGGGTCTCAGATTAAAGTGGAGTGTGTGAAAAACCTTTTTGCAGCAACCACTTTTCTTAGAAGACGTGATTGAACTGCTATACTAAACAATAGATGACTAACGTAATGGTTAGTGCTGTTCATAAATGAAAAGTGTTTTCAAAATTGGTAGGTCAACTACAAAATACACTGCACACCTTTTGGCTCAATTACAACCCACAGAACAGGGGCGGGCAACAAGACGGGATTTTGAGATGCCCGTGAGTCTATATACATGTGCAAGCAGAGATTTCTCGACCATAAACATTAACAAGACAATCTAACTGATGTTCATGTGCAGTCTTTACTAAGGGCTTCTACATGCGGCCAGAGTTCAAAGAAGTTGTTGAAAACTTTGCTTGANACANACAGATGACTAATTTCACTTCTACAACTATTGAAGTACATTACATTAATAAATTCATTCAATACTGTTTTTGGTCTCCATGCTTAAACTTGAAGTTTACATTAAATATGATTTATTTCTTGTATAGCCGGAGAAATCCGTGAATAATGTATAGATTCAGGAATCCGGCACGCCAAATACTTCATTTTTCAAAATCCGACCCGCCTACCGGAGAAGTTGCGCGCCCTTGCTGTAGAGGCACTTATAAAAGAAAATAGTTTTGGATTTATTTGATCAAATACACGAAAAAAAATCATCAAAACCGATCTTAAACGAAAGCTACTATTGCNCTAATTCCGGAAATAGAAAATTTTCTCCGGCCATGGCACTGTAAATGCCCTCAAAGTCAAGAAACGGGCGCTGCACTGTTGCTGGTTGCAGGGAATGAATCACGGGAAGTAGCGAGTATTCCAGACATCAAGGACAAGAATATATTATGTCATCTCTCCAGTTTTGACCAGAAAACCACCTGAACTAATACAAGTACGCTATTTCTTCGTGACTGACCACCACTGCAAACCATGGTGATTCAGTTACAGTTAGCATGTGTCAGTTGTTTTGTGAAACTTCTAGGGTCGCCGTATGTCAGCCGTATAGCGAAATTCTTAGCTATAAAAGTGCCACAACACAGAAATTCAAAATACGAATTTGTTGCGTGACATTGAAATGCAGTTTATTATTGTGTGGTGATGCGGTGCGTCTCCACTCTACCTGGGCTGCAAGGTGTTTGAAATCAGGCTGATATGACGTCAAAGCAGGACTCAGCAGTTCCTTTTCAAGTGCTAATGAACATGTAAGGAAGATTTCTGCTCGGTCATCTTATTACGGTACTCCATAAATCCGTCTTCGTTAGGTAACATAAATGACAAGAATTCTGCAATGCGGATCCTTTTTAACTACACATCACAGCAATATTATCAAAAAATGGGTCAGTCGGGAGTCGAGTATGGAAAGTGGCCTTTTATTTTCGTCAACGCGACACATAATTACCCTTAAAAATTCTGATATCGTCAGTCTTCATTGAATGTGCTTAGTTGTATTTTGGTTGATTAGTGGCTCAAGGCAAGATCTATCTCGACTTGAAGTCAAACAAATAGGTCTAGAATACTTTGAGATCGGAACTTGTACTTGAGTAGAAATTTATGGCTTCATTCCTCCTGCTTCAGCGCTGACGACGACTGCTACATAGAATCTGTTCGGTAGTTTCTTGAAATTTGTGCAGGTGGCACTTCTCCACGAAGAGAAGTCGAACATCCAGCTGGAAAACGAGCAGTTGCAAGAACGTTTGGCGGCAGAGCAATTCGACGATCCTTCTTCGCCGGGCAACGTCCGACATTCGCAAATGTTGCAACAGATCGAATTACTCCAGGAAGAGACGTATAGGTGGGAAAATCGAGTTCCTGAGTAATTCCATTCTTTGTCGAATCGACTATCACTCGTTATCGTAACGGCATAAATGATGAACGACGAGATAGCGTAATCGTGAGGCGTCCCGCTTCTTGATCGTGGGTTCATTCCCCGGCTGGTCAGACCAAAGACCTGATGTGTAACATTGGTATTGATGGCTTCCACACTTAGCCTTCAGCATTACCAGGATGGCATGGAGGGGGGGGGGTGCTAGACTTGAGCATTTCACGGCTATATCTGCACCTTCCCTGTCTCTCTGCATATGTACATCGTGTACTCATGGTATGCATATGCACAGATCATGAGTCGGTGTATATGCTGCAAAAAACACTGAGGACGAAAATGCATACGGCCGTTTCCTTTGATGAATAAAGTTCAAACATGTAGCTTTTATGTAGCCGACAAGATAGCGTAATGGTTAAGCGTCCGGCTTCTTGATCGGTAGGTCGTGGGTTCGATTCCCGGCCGGGTCAGACCAAAGACCTGATTAGTAACACTGGTATCCATGGCTTCCCTGCTTGGCGCTCATGCATTACTGGGATAGCATGGAGGGGTGGTGCATGACTTAGAAAGCCGTAAAGGCTATATCTGCACTTCCTTGTCCAGCGGCATATGCACATCATGCACTCATGGTATGCATATGCGCAGATCGTGCGTATGTGTATCATGAGTCGGTGTATATGCCGCAAAAACATCAAGGACAAAAATAAACTACGTCCTTTCCTGTCCTATACAGCCGCAAAAAATGCAACGCCAGTTTTATAGCACATTAAAGACAATGAAGTGGTCCATGGTCATATGAGCATGCGACAATTGGGCATGTGGGTTAAATTCCGGGTTAGGGTTACTTTTAGGGTTCTGAAGTCACATGCTGAATGAAAGAAGCATGCTCCACTATCGTCTTTGATTGTGTTGCTTGCTCATATGTCGGCCAACCCAACCACGTATTTATATCAACATGCCCAATTCACTGCACATCGTTACAATTACAATACTGTGAATTGATCATGACTTCACAATAAAATAACTTTTTTTTCCGGATTTCGGGGGTTCACTGAGTAAATTTTTAGCTTGCCTAAAAAATGGACCACACCAAATTTGGCTTGATTCCAACTGGTGGATGTGAGCACGTAGTAGTTTTAAATTTTTGAATATATCATAACAAAGATTTTAAAAAATATTCAATTTTTTCTGTCAACCCCATCTCTTAATTCAGTAATTGGTATTCAGTATTGGTGCGGTTTTTATAGGTCATAAGTCCTAGTACTAGTTCCTAGATAGGAGTTTTCAAAAGTGTGTATTTGTAGTTCTAGTTCTAGTTGCGCATTTGGAAAATGCCTTGGTCTGTAGAAGTCTGGTGTGCACGGGTTCATTTCGATATGAATACCTTATTCAATTGCAGACTGGAGAGCGCACGGGACGACTTCAAGCTTCGATGCGAGGTTTTGGAGAGAGAACTGTCAGAGTCTCAGTCGCGCATGGATGATCTCTCTTCTCTGGCGGACGAGTCCCGAATGCTCAAGGACGAAATCGATTACCTGCGATCGGCTTCAGACAAAGCGGCCAAGCTAGAAGCTGCTGTTGAGACTTACAAATTGAAGCTGAAAGAGCTCGGCGATTTGAGAGGCCAGGTTAGTCTGATATAGAAGATTGAGATGTACAGTAGGCTTGTTCCACGGTAACTTTTTTCATCAAATTTTATGGTCAATCCCATGAAATTGTCAACTTGTCAGAAAATTTTGGATTCGATTTGAAATTATAGCATTAATGGTGACTAATTCTATAATATTAGTTGAATTTCCCACCAAAATACCACGACTTTCATTCTACAGGTTAAAATTGAGTCCATTTTATGTGTGCATCAAGCACCCCAACAATTTCATCAAGTTAATTTTGATTAGTTGATAAAATGAGTAGTTGATAAAATTGTTTATTTGCCTAAGAAAACTCTGCAGTTAGGTATTAGTTTTTAGAAAATTTGTATTTATTTTTAAAATGTGGAAAAATAAATTGTTCAAAGTTTACTGCTGCGTTAGGTTACGTAAAACAATGGCGCACCACAAATTTGGCTCAATTCCAACCTGTCGAAGCAAAGAAATGGAGTTGAAAATTTTTTATCTGAAGTAGTATTTAGAGCTGTAATTCTTTTCTTGCTGGTTATCAGACTACCCACAATTAGTATTATTTTTTGAATTGCTTCTTCAGACTGGAATCGAGATAAAGTAAGTGCGCGTCGTATTTTCAACCAAGCTAACATTGTCATCACATAGCCATTTAAATTTGAAGAATAAAGTGATTTTTGAAAAACTCTAGTCCGCATGAATGGCAAATTTAATCAACTTCAAAAAAACTTCGAAAGCCGATCCTCTGCCGCCAGAAGGAACATCTCTACACGCTCTGACGCTGGGAATCTTCCATTAGTGTTGTTTCGTCATTCGGCTGTTTTACAGCTGATTTTGTGTGTGCCGTAACGTGACCGTGCCCTGTTTACTGCGACTTGTGTACTTGTCATTATTATGTCACAACGACAAAATTCTTTCTATATTTTGAACTTGGTTAACCTCATTTACTGGCGTTCACTGCTGAAGAGAGCCAGTCGAAAAGCTTCCAGTGGAATAAATTTAACAATATGAACGTATTGTTTGCTGCAATATTGAAGTTCTGTACTTCGAAAAGCCTATTCAAATTTACCGTGTTTTTCAGGTGAAACTTCTCGAAGAAAAAAACACATCGTTCATGGAACAGACCGTGCATCTGGAGGACGAGCTGCGGAAAGCGAACGCGGCCCGCGTGCAACTAGATACTTATAAAAGACAGGTCAGATTTTGTGGCAGTACCGTGGTATTGACTGTGTTAGATTCGGGTCCTTGTTGTGAGGAATTTGAAAGCTTGCAGCAAACAATTAGTGCTGCGCATAGTGTGATTGAGGTACTCAGATATTTTTTAACACTAATTCTAATGATTCGAGTCGAGAGATGATTTTTCCCGAATACTAAAATAATAATCTCCTTGCCTGTGAGGGTCACTTTAACAACGAGAATTGTAGTTTTGATACTATTGTACACCGTGGGAGGCTTTGACATCGATTGGTCATAACGCAGTTTACCAAACATGTAGTCCCAGTCGATTGTACTTTTATAGTTTTGACTCGAGTCAAGTCGAGTCATTCTCAATTCACCTCCGAGTCAAGTTCAAGTAGGGGTTCAAAGGTTTGAGTCAGAGTGTTATGACTCTAGTCCAAGTCATTGTGTTCACCGTTCATTTTCGAGTTCAATCCTGTTCGATATGTTCGTAACAATCCTGTTTGTGTCATATTGACTGCCTCTTATTCATAATATACTTAGTTTCCTCACTTCACGCGGTGTCTCTGGACCTATATTACAATCACCAGTAATTTTAAATGAATTGCCAATATTGTGTTGGCTTATTATTTGAAGTTGCAATGAAATGCCTCTCTTGGCGGTCCGAGCCTTGAGTTGAATGCCAAATACACAAATTGACTCGAGTCATTTTTTGTGTTTTAGAGTCGAGGCATGACTCCATTCATTACAACCCTGTGTAGTACAAAAGATGAAATGACATACGTGTGAAGTCATGATTGACCCACAGCATCGTCTTTCTGCTTAATGAAATTCAGGTCCAATATGATCGATAAGAATTGATTATTAATTTCACCAATGCGACTCAAGTTGCTAACATTATGTTTATTTCAATGCTTGTCATGTTTTTATGCAATGGATTTTTAGATTGTTATTGTATTGCAGCATTTCAATTTTCTAAGGTTTCGTGTTCCATCCTACATATTTTCGCTGATAGTTGTAGTTTACCAGGTCTGGGCATGCGTGAGGGATAAAACGCCTTTTTCATGCATGTTTGTTCCTCCATTCAGAATCATTGACGACTTGATCTGTATTTTTAGAAGCTAGTAATTGATGCAATGACTTTGAGTCATGTCTCGGACTTGACTCGTGTCGTGTCTTGACTTGAACTTGACTCGAAGATAGTTGTTCCCAACATTAACTGGGGCCAATATGAATGTACTGTTTGTCCATCGTGTTATTGAATTGCAGGTAGTCGACCTCCAGAACAGATTATCGGAAGAAACGAGACGTGCCGATAAATCCGAGTTTGAAGTGAAGACCAAATCCGACAAAATAAAAAATCTCGAAGCCGAGAAAGAGGTTCATATCATCATGTTGTAATTCTTGTCTAATTTGTCAAACTGTGTAGTTATAGTTGTAATTCTTCTCTCATTTGATGAAAACCGTGTATGTATCATTCTAATTCTCACCTAATTGCGGACAGAGGCTGGCGCTGGAACGCGAGTCTCTCATCGAGACGAATGAGGAGCTGCAAATGGCGACGTCGCATCAGCAAATGTCCAATGTCGGGACGCAGGACACGATTCTGCTCGGGGCTGGAGACTCCGGACCAGGGATGACCCCGCTCGAAATCAAGTGAGACGTTGATGCCACTCAAGGAGAATAACGGAATGTTTCCTGGTGGAGTCGAGACAGTAGCCCACATAACTTTTGTTTCAAATTTCACTGTTCTATCGATAAAATTGTTAGGTTGGTTGAAAAAACACTGCTCACCAAATCTCGCTCAATTCCAACCTGTAGAAGCAAAGCTATTACAGTTTCAAAAACTTTAAAAACAAATGTAAAGTTTTTATCAAACTCTATTAGATGCGCCATGAAATTGGTAAGTTGTTCTCATGAATGATGAATAACAAATTAAACTCAATTCTATCCCTTACATGCAAAGATACCGAATCTACAAAATTTAGGATTTCAGGAAATTCATCAATTATTAATTTGAGAAACATCCACCGTATATACTGTTCAAACCCAAAAATTTTGACTCCAATAACTCCGCTTCTGTCAGTTAGAATGAAGCCAAATTTGCTACGCCCCGACTTTTAAGATAACTTGACAATTTCATGGCATGTATGTATGGCAACCAGTATATTTTTTTAAACCTTAATAGCTTGGAATTGAGCGTCATTGGGTGTGCAGTGTTTTAACCAACCTGATAATTCTATCAACTATCCAGTAAAAAANTTATTTCTGAACAATCCATTTCCTAATGTGTCAGAGAGAAGATGATCAGACTTCAGCACGAAAACAAAATGCTCCAAGCCAGGCAGGTGGACCTCGGGGACGAACGAATGGCAACTCTCACCTCGCAACTAGAAGTTGCTAATGCTCGTATCAACGAATTGGAGACGGAGACAAGGTCTGAAAACAACAAACTAGATTTCCAATAATCAATATACACTTGAACAATGTATTCATATTGAAATGCACCCGAATATTTCCAGCTTTTCATAAAATTTTCAGGTTTGTTTCGATATCAATATGTTCTTCAATGGTATATGGNAGTTNTGTACCTCCGAGAAGGTCTTCAAACNAGATTTTCCACGTTTTCTCAGACTATCGAATCAGCGGCATCTGGAACTCCAGTCTCAACTGCAGGANCTTCAGACGGAACTTCAGGAGAAGGGGAGTCAACATGAAGACGTGAGTCGNTGTCTCCATCTCACTTGTGCACAGTACGNGACTGGAACTGCTCACATTTCAAAACTCAACTAGAACTAGAGCTACTCGCCTTTCAAAATGAGCAACTATATCTTGAACTACTCACTTTATTGAGTCTGCGACTAGAACTANTCGCATTTCAAATCTACCAACTATAACAAAAACAACCAGTACTCATTTTTCAAAATTTNTGTCTGGAGCTAGAATTACTCGCACACTGTTTTGCTTTATACTGACAATGTTGTCTGCATCACAATCTTTCATCACGTGCTTCTTGATATAAGAACCAGTGTCCACACAGTCTTGCTTCAGTTAGGATATCGCGGANTGTTGAGCTAAACATGTCATCCAATTTGTTTCATTTGATCGANTATGATTCACAATGAGCGGACAATGGACCTTATACACCGGTAGGCCCATGAAGTAGGCTACAAGATGTAAAATGACAAATGATATGTTCACCGACAGTGCAAACATCTACGATACAATCGAAATGCAGGTTGCAAAAAAATGATGACTTGGTAAATAATTTTGACATTTTTTGAAAAGTCAAAAAAATGGCCCATCTAATAACTGATATTACGAAGTACTGAACTACAAATTAGCTTTAAGAAAATTGAAAATCTTCAACTAGAACTAGACTATTTCAAAGAACAGTAGTATGTGCAAGTTCGATCTCNATCCATTGTCTCAAACTGTGTCTGTAAACTCTACACTTTCTTTTCCAGCCTAATGTGAGTAGTAGTGTCTGTGTTGTATGCAGTATGGGTTGCATGCTTTGTGGTAATGGGAATTACGATGTGAAACAATCCGCAAATACCGATGAGTCAAGATTTTGGGAAGTCATTTTTTGATGGTTGCTCCATATATGGCTTGAACATGATTCTCAAATAGTTTGCGGTAATCGATAGAGCTCACCAATATCAGAATTTTAAGATAATACCTGAAGGGTTTGTTGCGCAAATAGCAGACGATATATATAAATGTAAGACGTCGGTAGCTTTCACACCTTATTTAACGTTAAATTGGGTGTGAAAGCTACCAAGGTCTTACGTTGAGATAATACCTGTAACCAGCACCTCGACCGATATATCCAGCCGATATTCAAAAGATATTGCCCTTCAAATAAATGCTTTGAAGTTTTATCTNTATAGGCTGCATCTGAACACTCGTAAAATGTAAGAAATGGTCACTATTCCCAGCCAAGCAATCGCAAATGATACTACCATGCTGTGACTTGACGAACATTGTCACTACTTATTGCAGCTAATAATTAATGCAGATATTTCTTTCGAATTGTAAAAGGGACTTGGTATTATGCGCGAACCGATATTCGGTCAGGCTCTAAAAATGATTTTTGGGCGAATTCTGCTGCTCTGTAACTTGATCATGTTCTAATAATTAGTGATGCTTCCAAGTTTTGTATTGTAATTTACGTGATGTTTTTCGTAGTCTTTGTCGATTGCTAATTTGTGAAAGTATCTTGAGATAGTTTGTGACTCGAAAGATTTTNAACAACTTGAAACAGATTGTCAATTTGCATCTTGTCGCTTNTCGACGGNCATTCTCAAGTTGTTTTGAAGCCGAAACCATATTTCTCTTTTAGAACGCAGCACTGCGAAAGAAACTAGAAGAACATTTGTAAGTTGAATTATTCAATTCANTTTAATTGGAAAGTTGCAATTAGGGCAAAATCGAATGTTACACATCGAGCATCACTCATTATGCCGTCATAATANTATGAAAGACGCGGAAAGTGCAAATATGTACCCTTTACGTAACCACAAAGATTACAATGCCACTTCTACATCACATTAAAGATTTGGTGTTGTTTTTCCCATGCCTATTTCATTGCACTTGTGACAAAGCTGTGGTTTAATCACAACTTGACAGATATGTGATTTCCAGTAAGCAGTAACGTGCGTNGCTTTGCACTTCATGTTTGGTGTGCTGCGATCCAACAAATCNAGGTTTACATCCCTCTACNATGGCAGATAGTGCAGAAACTGTAATTCTTGTGGATGAATTCACTCTTATTTACAAGACCAGTATAATTTCAGAGCTCGGAATCTCCCACTACTCNACTTGAATCATTTGTGTAATCGAATCATTGTGCTCAGCCCTTGTCACAATGGGTTTCTTCGACCAAAACACGTCTAGAGTGGCAGACTTGATTCATCACAGTCCCCTGTCGGTAATGATTCATTTTTTAATTGCAGACTGAAACTGCGAGACCGGGATTCTGAACTTCAGACCAAGAAAGCGTACATTGAAGAGATCGAGCCCCAAGTGAGCGCGGCAGATCGACAAGTCAACGAACTCAAGGAACTTGTGAAAAAGAAAGAGGAAGACATGAAAAATATGGAAGAAAGGTTCGATATGAACTAGAAACCAGTAATTCGCAGACTTTTTTACNNACATCTTTCCCGCTCCGCCTAATTTGAGGTAATCACTTCCAAAGANTACTTCTACTTCTAAACAGTGCTCTATTACAGTGGTTCGTGGACATATTCGAATTTGATGTGCCAATTCCAAAAGCAAGAANTGGAGTCCATTAATTAGAGAAATAAACATGGAATTTTAAATTTATTCAGAAGTGTGGAACGTGTTTTTTGCATGGTGTCACAATAGAGAATTCATGTTCTACTTTAGGCGTTCGTCGCAACGGCACAAGTGTTATGCAAAACTGTCAAACATAGCCTACAGCTAGTTTCNGGCAAGTGCTTTGTGAAAGCTATTGGGACTTTTGAACAAACTTCAATTAATCAACTGTGCGGTAAAATATTGCCTATAGCAGNTAGCAAAGTTAGATTTCTTTCAAAAGACACCAAGCAATCACANATAAATTACTTGAATGTAGCNGGACTTCGCNTTGCAGAAAANTCAATAGAACCACATATAANTATATAATATCAAAAAGNCATCATAAAATGGAGTGTCTAATATCACATTTAAGATGTCATAATTGAATTTNGGGTGAATTTTAGTCTTTGAAAGTTCACATATATACTCCGGTAGTCTTGTTTGTATGCTACTTCTACTTGAACAGCTTTTTGATGCTAGAATACTGTTTCTTATAAATTCTGCTTGCTCGAAATTGGAATTGAAAAGTCGGTGAATTGGCGTGTATTAAATATATTTTATGTATATTATACTATTTTCGACATGCTGAATTCAACAAGGGCCGCATAGCTCATAGGCCGATTCACCCCCCTATTCAGCGGCACATGACTTGCACTCGAGGTTGAATTGACAAGCACTAGACTCGAGTCAAAAGTAAGACAGCGAAATCGACTAAATTACAACCATGCAGGTACAAGAAATATTTGGAGAAAGCCAAGACGGTGATCCGCACTTTGGATCCCAACAAAAACCAGCAGCAATCGGGTTCTCAGATGGAAAAATTGCGAGCTCAGCTCAACGAGAAAGACAAACTTTTGAAGCAACTCGAGGTTGGTGTCGAGCATACGTTTTCGACAGACTCGCGCAAACTAATGGATTTTCAAAATGCACACCTAGGACGAGAACTAGTTGTTTATGCTGTTATTTATCTGTTACAATATTNGAAGGTAAATCTGACGCTGATTTACTTTGACATTTGCAATGACATNATCAATGGCCTACTTAATGAGGGTTAGCCCGTAACCCGGATTAGTCTGCAATGCTCTGGTATCAGATCAATCTTTGTCAAATTCTAAAATATTCTACCAATAATTGTGTCACATCAAATNTCCGCTAGCTGCAAAATGGTAACATAACAGCTTTTACGATGTCATGATGCATTTGCCCTGCCCCATTGCATTGTGTCTGTATCTCATTATTTTGACAGGTAATGCCAATTACAATAACAATTTTATTCAAATATTTAAAAGTGGACTTTTTTCGTGCCAAGTGTGAATATTACGATATTACATCACATTTTCACAAAGTGTGCGGAGTGTGTGTGGTCCCGTCTAATAAGGCCTACTTGGAAATACGTTGAATACCCCTATTCTTGACGCTGCAGCCCGCAGGCGTACAGGCATCCAATACTGGAAAATCAGCCNGCGAGCACATTNGAGTTTGAGACTCCTGAANNAGACTTCACTCACTTTCCAAAACTCACAANTAAANCTACACCACCNCTCNATTTTCACAACTNGAACTAATGACCGCAACCAGAAGTAGTCGAAAAAGCAGTAATTAGTTGACCGTCAGCTAACTAGATTGGTAGCTTGTGCCAGTCTNATTTTTAGCTACTCTCTCAAAGTACTGATTTTGNTGCAGGAGGAGAGAGAAAGAAATAAGGCAACNAAAGAAAGGGAAGAGCTGATGATTGTTAATGCCTGGTATAACATGGTGAGTGACGCCGACTATTTTGTACATTTGTCCCGCATTTCAGCATGTGACCATGTATCCCCTGTATTCTATTTTTCGCTGTCAAAGGCTGTAAACCTCGCTTTGTCGTATCGCATCCCACGAAGCGTGTAATACAAAGCTATACACGTTACTGGAAATGACATATCTGTCAAGTCGTGATCAACGCACAGCATTGTCACAAAGTGCAATTGAATAGGTAAGGTTGGAAATGTACCAATGTACCTATAAAGTGCTGGCATTATATTCCTTGTTGGCGCATAAACGGTACATATTTCAACTTTCCACGTCATTCATATTATTTTGATCTGGATCATTCTCAAAGTATAATTCTCGATTCAGAATCAAATCATTGGGTACTCGAGTCATATGTCCAGCCCTAGTCACATGCACAGAAGTCTGAGGACCATTTTCAGGGTTGCATTGACTCGAGTCATTTTTTCACNTGATACTGAACATGATTCGACTCGACTTGAGTCAATTTTTGTATTGACTCAAATTGACCAAGTCATATGACTCGAGACTCGGACGACCAAGAAAGGCCTTTCGTTGTAGCTTCCAAGAATAGTAAAGTTACCACATGGTTGGTAGTTCGTCTATCCGTACTGGTACTTGGGAAATAGGTCCAGAAACTGTCATGAATGATGAAAATGAGTGTATTGTAATCAATAATCATAATATTCAATATCACCCAAGCCGAATTCTAGAAAAGTAGGTCAAACACAACTTGAACTCGAAAACGAACAGTGAACCAGAGCTGTATCCAAGTCACAACGCTCCGCATCACAAGTCAATCTCTCTTTTGTAGTTTTGACTCGAGTCACGTCGAGTCATTTTCAATTAACCACCTAGTCAAATCCAAGTCCAACTCGGCGAGCAGAGGGTTGAGTCCGAGTCATGGTATTATGACTCAAGTCCGAGTCCAAGTCATTGCGCGTTGACTGCTCAGTTTCCAGTTATACTTGTTAAACCCATTTTTTATAACACTCTTTGGTGATATCGAATGGTTCGCTTCTATAATATGCTAATATTCCTCACTTTTAGCAGTTTCTGGTCTCATTTTCAAGTACCAGTGCTAATAGACGAAATCCCAATAGTTTGGTTACTTTACTATTCTTCGAAATCACAATGAAATGTTGGTCGTGCCCATCTGAGTCTTGAGTCATATGACTTGGTTCGAGTCATGCGCAATGACTCGATTTTAAGTCGAGTCAATACTGTATATTGTGAAAATGACTCAATTCGAGTCACCAGAAAAACTCGAGTCGAGTCATGACTCAAGTCATTACAACCCTGTAGTGAACACTATGACTCTGTCCTTTGCCCCCTGACTTGGACTTGACTCAGTGATGAATTGAAAATAACTGACTCGAGTCAAAACTATAAAAGTCGTATTGAGTTGTGACTCGGAATCGTGTGACTTGGTTACAATCCTGACAGCCAGTCCACATTTTGCACATCTAGTCCACATGATCGCAATACTACTTCAGGGTATGAAGCTTCATCGTAAAGCCGTGGATGAACGACTGTCGCATACAAACCCAGGGCAGTCATTTTTGGCACGCCAAAGGCAAGCGTCTGCAGCCCGTAGGACCCACCCTGGCTCTGCGGCAAGGTAAGATGCTTGTTCATGTTTGGAGAGACTCTGGGGTACATAATTTTAAATATCCAATTGAATAATACATTCATATTGAAATAAATTAATATTTCAATATGAATGTATTTTTCAACTGCTGTTAGGGTTTATCTGACCTGATTTTCTGACCTCTCTTTTGCAGTTTTTCTTCAAAATGGTAAACATGTAGTAAATTAGTTTTTTAGTGCCTGTCGTAGAGAGGCAATGAGTGATGCCGTGTTTTCTATAACTTGGCCGGCCTGTCTAAGTTCACAGTTCATGCTTTTCCAATTTATGTTATAATCGGAATGATAGCTACAG
>ATSW01009942.1:0-12284 GCA_000444245.1 Botryllus schlosseri
CGTGAAAGCATCTGAAGGGTTGCGCAAAGAAGCCGTCAACTGAAAAAAGTTCCGCGCTATGCGCGATTTACCTCCAATTCATACGTTTTTCTCTATTTATAAACCAAATTTCATATTCTTTAATTCTCTCATCAACAGTCATAACCTTCTATGCCATCAAACAATATGTTGAGGTTGCTAGCTTCCCGGTTGCATTTTGTGATATGAAGATAAGGGGGGCGCGAAATTTTTCACTATCGTAAAGGGCGGCGTGTCTAAAAAAAGGTTGGGAACTACTGGCTTAGACATTAAAAAACTTTCATGCACAAGATAATTCACAAGAATTGAGTGTTGAAAGCAGTGATGACACAGAAACCACAAGCGCTGTCTGTGATCCGAAGCCCTCCAATAGCCAACTTGAGATTGATAGTTGGCATTCAGCAGCTGGTCCGATTACCACCGTCTTCTGGAACACGGCCGTACGCTATAAAAATAATCCAAATGCGGTCGTGAATAGAATAAAGGTTGAGAACCCCTGCTCTAGGGAGATTGAAGCAATTAACTGTCTTGGATTTTTAGGATTGTCCCTTTTCGTGGCCACGATAAGAAGAAATGTTCTTTTAATAGGGTGGTGATTTTCGGATTTAATTTATGATGGGTGGCATTTTTCGCGAGCATCTCGACACCGCAACAGTAGCGAAGGGTACACCGCACTTCGCACGGCACTCCGGTTGCAAACCACTGCTCTAGACCTGGAGGACTCGTGTGATCACCACAAAGTAGTCCCATTTTCCCATCGAATACATCATCCTGAGTAGAATTTACTCACGCCTTCAGGCGTGGAGTTGTTTGCCCTTGCGCCATTGCAAGGGCTGTTAAGTCGGAGTCAGAGTTTCGCTAATTTTCCCCATAATGTAGTGAGAGTTGAAGCCTACATTTTTCAGTACTCCTTAGAGTTGGAGTGGAAGTCGCGAAAAAATACTGGGTCGAGTCGGGTTCGGAGTTTGCATATTGCAAGATGCATCTTCGCGATGCAGTCACAAATTGGTGCAATTTTTGGAATTATATCACGACACTGTGAAAGAGTAAATACGCATCGTCTTGTTTTATAAGTGACAACATGACTTGTAAAAGTGATGCAAAATATAACCAAATGCTGAGTCCCACTTGACAAAATCAAAAATATTAATACTAAGTAGCTCATTCACTTAGAGTGCAAGTATAGTCCTAGTCCATGAATAATTGACTCCCTTGATTTCGTTTCTGACCACCGTTTATTTGTAGTGAGAGAATTGCGTGCTTATCATCAGTAGTATCGTGTGTAGTGAGAAAATTTGAACCTCTCTGTATTATATTTGTTGTTTGCATATATTTAAGGGTTATATGAAAGTCCTTTAACCTTCACTGTGGCATATAATTTTTGAAGTAATTTTGTATAATACTGTTGCGGTCGTAGATGGAGTCGGTATATTACAAATGTCGGGAGTCGGAGTCGGATTTGGAATAGGTGGTAAAATTGACCGACTCC
Source organism: Botryllus schlosseri (assembly GCA_000444245.1). Classification (NCBI taxonomy): domain Eukaryota; kingdom Metazoa; phylum Chordata; class Ascidiacea; order Stolidobranchia; family Styelidae; genus Botryllus; species Botryllus schlosseri. The sequence continues at coordinate 1,508 of ATSW01009942.1, forward strand.
TCAGCCCAGCCCACTGCCCTATCTTAAGACAGGGTGCCACTGAACATTGCCATTATGCGAAGGCTACATAAAGTTGCAACGATTGAATATCTGTGGCATTCGGGTGGGATTCATTATCACTGTCGAGGTAGAAAGTAATACATTTTTTTGAAGACTTGCATTCATGTACGAATTAAAATTATCCGACGAACGCATCTCCTATTCTACTATGACTTGCATATAACGCATTACGTTACGTGCTTACTGCTCATCTGATGTTTTTGAACATGCCATAGTCATAATGCTCCAGGCGAGAGCTCAACAAATGTGCGACTCGACAGTGGAGCACCAACAAAGTCGCACAGTAAATTGATCCAATACCATGTGGAGTCGGAGTCGGAGTTGGGATAATTTTCGCTTAATGGAGTCGGAGTCGTGAAAACTATTGTGGCTGGAGTCGGAGTCGGAGTCATGGAAAAAGACTGACTGGAGTCGGAGTCGGATTTGTGAAAATGACCCTCACTCCGACTCCGACTCCAACTGTTTTATTATGAATACAATTGCTTTCAGGGGAATCTTTGAATTACTAATATTAATAAAAATATGATTTTTATGTACCATCAATAACTGTTATTAGTAACAATATAGCAGGGGTGGCCAACCCGTGGAACGCGAGAATGTTTTGTGTAATTCTCGAAACTCATCAATTCCGACGCATCAGTTCCGACGCATTGGCGTAACCAGGGGCCAGCCACATTTATCGCAGATCTTCTTTTCTGACCATTAAGTAGAATATTTCGTATCAGATTTATTTTACTTGAAATTTTTCTTAGCACTTCGCATGATTTATTGTCACTCGATTTCTTGCATTTAGTATTGGAGCCACCTCATGAAAGTTATGAATACGCATAATTTACAGAATTGAGTCCAACTATATTCGCAATTAGAAAATAACGTGTCGTCCAATATGCGACTTCGCTTGTGCGCTCGCAGCGAGATCGTCGGCAATGAAACATTTTCACAAAATGATAGAGGCGTCTTCACCGAAACCTTCGATATTGCTATGTCTAAACGCCGAATAATCCTGTCCTTGCCAAATGGCCCCAGGGGTATAAATAGACGATCCCCAATACATGCAAGTAACATATTTATTGATCGAATTTGTTCATTGCCTTTGAAAAAATTTCGCGCTTCTCGCGACCAGGACATGAATGCACGCACACTGCATAGTTGCACACAGAGTTTTCATGACCTAATTGTTATCAATTTTAAAGCGTAGTAATATAAGTCTTTTTTTCAACGCTACCTAATTCGGTTCGATCTTATCGGACGACTAATAATCTTCTGTGGCCCTTTGGCCGAAAAGGTTGGCCATCCCTGATATAGATGAAATTGGACATTATTTGCAGACAGTTACAATTCAGTTGCATAGAGGAAGAAAATCACAGTATACAGCTTCGCGATGCAGTCACAAATTGATGCATTTTTTCGGAATTTTACCATGATACTGTGACAGAGTAAATACATCGTCTGGTTATATATTTAACGGTGTAGATCTACTAAATAGAATTTTTCTTTCCCGGAATCGAAATGCTGTCCCTTTTCAGTCATAGATAAGCGGATTCAATATTTTCGAATCCAGATCCAGTCCTGGATGTCACATTCAAGTACAAATCCTATGATGACTGAAATTCATTCACATATCGCACATAAATTTGACTAAGTAGTAATTGAGTATGTCCAAAGGCCAATCCGGGTTCATAAACATTAAATCAATTTTCGATGAAGTCTGTTAAAAGTGTTTAATAATTCCGGTTATTCCTAATCCAAATCCATACTCATCTGTGATTTCCATAGGACAGTGGTTCCCAACCTGTGGTACGCGTACCACTAGTGGTACGCGAAGGTCTTCCAGGTGGTACGCGAGCAGATTCTGTTNTTTTTTCGANCNAAGGGAGTNATTAGNTCNGGTGNGGTTGATTTTGAGTTTTTTTTTGAAGCCGTCGTCTCNCNCTATTCCCCNNAGCTGCTAATTTTCCCTTATACGTGGGAATGCGAGCAAGGATTTTCATCCCTGATNNTTATCAAATCGAAGAAACGAAACCGACTTGTGGCGCCCATACATGACTTTCGTATCGCCACGCATCGACAAGCTAGTGGAGAATAACCAAATGCAGCCATCGCATTAAATAAATTGACTTTTGTTGTGTGTTGTTATTTCATTACGCTGTTCTTCTTGTGACTGGTGGTGAAAAAAACAATTCCATACATCCCATCAACCCTGTCTGATAATGCTTAGTTCAGGGGTGTCAAACACAAATTGCATCGCGGGCCGGATCGAAGTCATGAAATCGCTCGCGGGCCGGACCAGCCAACGGAATCGTAAATGTTGCCTCGTGCCATTGCTTTTCGCTGGAATACTTTATTATCAAGGATATATAGATAATACACGGATCGTAGGGGTTTCATTCTAGCGAGTCGCAACACCATTATTTGCGAGCAATGCGAAAATATGTTTGTCCGGTTGAGTACAGTTAAGAACCGCTAAAACAATGGCATTACCGGCGATACAAGTACACATATTTAAGTGTTCCCTTTGCTTCAGTCCAGGGGTGGCCAACCTGCGGCCGTAAGAGGGAATTTGTGTGGGCGTAGGTACGCAATTCAATTAGTATGTGTTAGCGGCCGCCGACATGAAATTTGAATTTAGGAATTGACTCCCGATTTCTTGAAAGATTTCCATTAATTTTGAAATTGTCTTCGCGTTGCGCGTGATTAAATTCGACGACCTTTTTCAATTTTACTATTGTAGCACCCTTTGCAATCACAGCCCCACAATACAGATGCGAACATCAGTGGGAAATGATGCGCCTCACATGGAAATATCAGCGCGAAATCGTGCGCTCCTCACTATGCTAACAATCCTGATGGGAGGTCAAGAAATAACAGCATGCTACAAAATGACTAATGCCAATTGGCCCACCCGAAGATGCATCATAATTTATAACTTGCTTTAAATTTTCGAAAAGACCCCTACATCAACTCTATACCAGTGAATCTGATCACACGGGATGAGAAAGGATAAATGTTTGAGGGTAATATGTAAAACTACTAATCTCAATGACGAAATTAATTGGTGAATCAGATTTTTTTCGTGCTTCGCGCGACTATGATTACTTCCTTCCTTATCATTAGCAGTGTGACCACTCGCGGTTTTGTGTGCATAGTAAGCCTATCATTAAATAGATTAGTTCGGAGTTCACCGGAAATGGACATAGACACTTTAACCTGGGTATTTGGCGTCCATCAGCTCGTTCATTTCGATCATGCCCTGGAATGCGGCCGTAGGCTACACGAGTAGTCGAAATGCGGCCGTGAATGGCAAAAAGGTTGGCCACCCTTGCTTTAGTCATAATCTGGCGTTAGCCCTGCATATGCGTTGTGATGAATACAAGATATTTAACTGTCAACGCGGACGTTGTAATTTTGTTTATTACTGTGGATGTGATTGATGATATAATCTTTTTCAATGTACTCAGAATTGCTATGCGGGCTGGGTAAAATCGTCTGGCGGGCCGGATCCGGCTCACGGGCCGTATATATGACATCCCTGGCTTAGTTCATTAGAATTTTTTAATACACCTCGCATAAGTCAAATACGTGAGTATGACGTCATAAATAGTGGAAACGCGCGTAACTTATATAGGTGGTACGCGAGCACTGCATAAAACCTCAAAATGGTACGTGGGTGGAAAAAGGTTGGGAACCACTGCCATAGGAGATTTGAATGCGTATGCGACACGGTCCACTGTTCTAATGAATGGAATGGATAGGAAAAAGTACNAAGCACTGTCAGATTCGTCTTTATGCGTACAAAATTATGTNCACTTATTGTTTAAAGNGTGGCCGGGAATACAATATCAGTACAAGTANGGCCTACGAGTAAAAATANATCAGTGATTCGCTTCTATTTTGTTAAGAAGGAATAATGAAATCTACAAAAGCTTTTTGATGTGCAGATCAACGTGCAGAACGGGCTCTCCGTTTAATTTTGCGTTGCATATTACTAAATGTTCCCTAAAAAACATTTGGAAAAGCATAGAACAGTGACTGATATATTTAAAGTATACGGTCGACTATAGTTCTAACAAAGCTAACAATCTCTTGTTACATATCGGTTAGGTCCTGCAGCCTATTGCTGTCTCTAATTACGCTGGGCCACCAAACCAAGGAATGGTAATTTTTGATACTGCACCATGTCGATATCAGTATTTTTCTACTCGAAAAACATATTTCCTTCTTTTTGACCTACAGTTTTAAGTTATGTTTGAAAAACATGTTTCTTCGCTAACACATATTTCCTGCATTCATTTTCACCATTCCAGTGTGTAACCATCATCGTAACATTTGCCATGTTGAAGTCTCGCATANNCNTCTTGGGATTGCTTTTACACACACTTGTGTTGACGAATGCCGGCGCTCCGCCGTTCAGCGAGAATGATCAGCGTTGTTATGCCGCAATGCAGGATATGGTAAGTATTCTTCTTTACAGCCGGTCAGGGTTGTAACCAAGTCACATGGTTCCGAGTCACGAGTCAATCTTACTTTTGTGGTTTTGACTCGAGTCAAGTCGAGTCATTTTCAATTCATCACCGACTCGAGTCCGAGTCCAAGTCACCGTTCAAAGGGTCAAGTCCGAGTCATGGTGTTATGACTCGAGTCGAGTCCAAGTCACCGTATTGAAGTCATGTTCAGCTCATGTTTTCAATCCTGCTTGGGTGATACCGAAATCCTAGCTTGCCAAATATGCTCATTTTGTCCCTATCATAGTTTTGGCACGTGTTTATTCATGCAGTTAACGGACAGGTCCTGGCCTCAATTACCGATACTACAGATAACTTCACTAAGTTAGAACGTAAAATCAAATATCTGTCTTGTCAGTCTGATACACCACCAATTCAAGCATTCAGTTTTTATGATAAGCACATCGACGATAGCTCATAAATTGCTGATAGAGAACCAACGAGTTCACGTCATGATACCAGCTGATATAGAATCAACAGATGCATGTTTATGTAGAGGTATTCACACCAAGCCAGCATGCTGTAAAAGCGTGCATGCAGCTATGTGCATTGTGCAGTGACAAAAACAGATACCTTTTGATATTACCTAAGGTTTTCCCAATTGCATTACAGACTACATCGCAGTTACAGCATTGGAGAAATAATTGTACAATGGGGCTGTTCAAAAACATTTTTTCAAGTTTTCCGGCTACTTCTTAAAATTCTTAGATTGGCGGAAAAAATCAAATTTGGCTCCGGCTACTTCTTAAAATTCTTAGATTGCATAAAAAAAATCAAATTTGGCTCGATTCCAACCAGTAGAACAAAGCAATGCTATGAAAGAAAATTTTAGATTAATTACAAATAGAGATTTTCGAATTTTACCGGCTATCTCACGATATTGTTACATTGTGTATACTTCATTTATTTTTAAATCCAAAATTTTCTCCTATCATATCATTGATTCTACTTTTCAAAATTGAGCCAGATCCAATGTTCTTTTTACGCAACGTAACAATTTCATCAAGTAGCCACCGAGTAAAATAAAAAAAAATTACTTTTGAACAGTCCTATTCTACAAACATCACGCAGCATTAGCCATTCATTATTACTCACGTGCACAATGCACATACTTAAAAAAAACCTCAAATACACAGAGGGTATTGTGTGTTTTCACATACAGCAGATCACATCAATGATGAGTTACACTTGAAAAATACCATAGTGGAAAGGAGATCCTCAGATATATTAGAGCGGCATGGCCTTAGAATAAATCCACCTCTACTGAATACACGTTCCACTGGTGCACTAGATAAGCATTTTTGAACCACACTGAAGAGCATATGATACTCATTCTTTCGAGTCGCCCAAAAATGCAAAGAATCATCGCTTTCAAATCTACACATGAGCTTATCAGTCTTTTCCAAGTACTTGACTATCTGAGTGATTGCGTTGGCTCTAATTGAACTTTGCTTCGATTGTTTGCTTGTATAATTGAAAAGTCTTAAATACTTTGATTGCGGAGGATCTAGTACCTCTTCGTCAGATGATTTTGTACCTTGGCTGGTGATCTTGTATGAATGAGTGTCAGGCTCAGTCATCATCAACTCGATTATTTTCTACCGCAGTGCAATTCGGGATTGTTCTGAGCAACTTAGATCCATAAGCTAATGGAAAGCAAATTTCGGATCGAACACGCATGTGAAGAAGATGGTTTCACCAAACGGTTTGGGATTACCGATAGGCCAATCCGAAGACTCATCAGTTGTGATTATGTTCACATTTACAGACGCTCCTGCAAAACGCTTTAAAATAGAATTTTTCAATGCTTCCACGAATGCGCGCAAGTAATTGACAGTAATAGTGTGCCTAATTGCATGGTTGATGTAGGGTGAGAGGGAGAGCAGGGTTGGTAGTTGGTACTACCCTGATTGGCATTGGGACGCAACAATGCTGTCTGGCGAAACGAGAGAGTAGCTCAAAAGCAAAAGAGCCAGACAGCATTATTGCGTCCCAATGCCGATCTCCATAACAATGAAAAATTCGAGGCTGATTGTGGGGGTTCCAGGGCCACGAGCGGAATAACATTTATATTTTCGTAATCAGTGCAGAGTAATCTTTCGATTGATACCCGTTTTACCAAATTTAATGCTCGCCAAGCCGGTCAAAAATGACCTTCGAATTGCATGTAGCCAAATCGAAATTGATATGTGAATCAATTTCTGAGGCGTGAGATTTGGTTGTGTCGACACCATATAGGACACTATGGTACCATTGTCTGTTGTTTTTGCGGCGGCATATCTGATATCAGACGAGTGCAACGAAAGCAGTGGTGACAAATAGCGATGTCGGCAGAATTCGTCAGATGTGTTGAACTAGCCATTACGATTCGCAAATTTATTTATCTTCAAGTCATATAAAATAAGCCGAGTCATTGACTTGGGTCGAGTCATGCGTAATGACTCGAGTACAAGTCAAGTCAATCCAAATATTGACTCGAGTCGAGTCGAGTCATTTTCCCATTTCAAGAAAATGACTCGAGTCTGACTCGAGTCGAGTCATGACTCGAGTCATTGCAACCCTGCAGCCGGTATACATGAATCAGCAGCTGACCAGTGATCAATTCCCTATCCTAATGAATCAACTACGAGACAATATAAATCACTCCAAAAATCATGAGCACATTCGTCTGAACTTCACTTGGCATCGGGACACCACGTCCTATGTAGAAGTAACTTCAGATTTGTAGTAAATACATTTGGAAGCAATGCATCAGCAAGTAATATTTCTACAGAAAAAAAAACGAAAAGCTCATGGATTTACGAAAAGCCAATTTTGTTACACGCGGTTTCCACAAAAATCGGAGGAGTTTTGGCAGTCCTCTTTCGAATCCTATTCCGTCATCGATGCAAAAGCATTCCACATTATGTTGTCATTCGCGTCTTCATATCCATACAGACATAGGACTATTTATTGGTTTGGACTAAAATTAAAAGCGGTAACCAATAGAGATAGCTTGGAATCGGCAACGATATGAAAGCATGGTTGTGAACAATGCAACCTCATTTTTTTCGTATGCGGTCGTTTAGTCAATGCATTTCGATCACATCAACACCTGAAACTAATTTTACACCAATATTTCTTCTGTAGTGATTGTGATTCGAGCCTTTTATAATTTCTAGTATGGGACAAGATGAAAATATTTGGGAACCACTGACTTAATGACTCACTGCAACAAAACGCTGGTCACTATTATCATCGCGACTTACATTAGCCACGTTTGCAATAGTCTATATACATAGGGAAACCATATTTTGGAATGGGGAAAGCAGGACACCTCTACCAAATCATAAAAGTTAGTTGAGCAAGACTGAAAACAGCCGATTTTGCTATTGCTGCTGGAAGTAGTTGACTAAAAAAAGTAGTTACTTTCGATCGACTTATGCCGATTTTCAGTCGAGCCTGTCCATTATCCTAGCTGTAAAAGCTGTAACGAGAACGGACGGATTGCCGAAAAGGAAGACATTTTGGCATCCTCGGAGGACATTTTTGCAAAACCTGAAAAAGGAGGACAAATCCCTGAAGGAGAACGTATGGTAACCTAGGGTTGCCATACGTCCGGAATTTCCTGGACTAGTGTGGAGCGGATCGACAAATTCTCTGGTCTGACTCCGATCCGGTTTTCAATTACCTAGTCCGGATCTGATCCGGCTCCTGCCATATCAGGGAACACTACTGATCCGGCTCCGGCCAAAAATGAAAAAGTCCGGCCGGAAATCCGACCCAACACGGTACGGTGGTTCCGAGAATTTATGAATATGGCTCGTTTATTTTTGCTCTGGCTGGGCGGCTACGTGCGTGTGGTTGTTTGACAGTTATTTAGTTACAAACGTCATGCTTATCCATAAAGATTTTCGCCTTATCAAAAAAGTACTGATCCGGCTCCGATCCGGTTCGGTCACAATTGAAAAAATCCGGATCCGGTCCATGCTTCGCACTATCCCGGACATGTCCGGAATTTCACCGTAAAAACTGCGTCCGGGGGGAAATTCTAAAATATGCCCAAATGTCCGGAATTTTGAACGTTTGGAGTACTCAACAATTGTTTTCGTAAATCAATATAAATAATATTCGTTTTAAGTAGATTGATGTTACGTGAAAGTTTTCTTCGCGCTGTGCACGATTTCATGCAACGTATATTGATATTGATATGGAGACCACGCACCGCCCTCGCAGAAAATGCAATCAAAAATAAATAAAAATAACCATCATTTACAAATGTCGGGAGTCGGAGTCGGATTTGGAATAGGTGGTAAAATTGACCGACTCCTCAGCCCAGCCCACTGCCCTATCTTAAGACAGGGTGCCACTGAACATTGCCATTATGCGAAGGCTACATAAAGTTGCAACGATTGAATATCTGTGGCATTCGGGTGGGATTCATTATCACTGTCGAGGTAGAAAGTAATACATTTTTTTGAAGACTTGCATTCATGTACGAATTAAAATTATCCGACGAACGCATCTCCTATTCTACTATGACTTGCATATAACGCATTACGTTACGTGCTTACTGCTCATCTGATGTTTTTGAACATGCCATAGTCATAATGCTCCAGGCGAGAGCTCAACAAATGTGCGACTCGACAGTGGAGCACCAACAAAGTCGCACAGTAAATTGATCCANTACCATGTGGAGTCGGAGTCGGAGTTGGGATAATTTTCGCTTAATGGAGTCGGAGTCGTGAAAACTATTGTGGCTGGAGTCGGAGTCGGAGTCATGGAAAAAGACTGACTGGAGTCGGAGTCGGATTTGTGAAAATGACCCTCACTCCGACTCCGACTCCAACTGTTTTATTATGAATACAATTGCTTTCAGGGGAATCTTTGAATTACTAATATTAATAAAAATATGATTTTTATGTACCATCAATAACTGTTATTAGTAACAATATAGCAGGGGTGGCCAACCCGTGGAACGCGAGAATGTTTTGTGTAATTCTCGAAACTCATCAATTCCGACGCATCAGTTCCGACGCATTGGCGTAACCAGGGGCCAGCCACATTTATCGCAGATCTTCTTTTCTGACCATTAAGTAGAATATTTCGTATCAGATTTATTTTACTTGAAATTTTTCTTAGCACTTCGCATGATTTATTGTCACTCGATTTCTTGCATTTAGTATTGGAGCCACCTCATGAACNGTCTNTNATATACGCATAATTTACAGAATTGAGTCCAACTATATTCGCAATTAGAAAATAACGTGTCGTCCAATATGCGACTTCGCTTGTGCGCTCGCAGCGAGATCGTCGGCAATGAAACATTTTCACAAAATGATAGAGGCGTCTTCACCGAAACCTTCGATATTGCTATGTCTAAACGCCGAATAATCCTGTCCTTGCCAAATGGCCCCAGGGGTATAAATAGACGATCCCCAATACATGCAAGTAACATATTTATTGATCGAATTTGTTCATTGCCTTTGAAAAAATTTCGCGCTTCTCGCGACCAGGACATGAATGCACGCACACTGCATAGTTGCACACAGAGTTTTCATGACCTAATTGTTATCAATTTTAAAGCGTAGTAATATAAGTCTTTTTTTCAACGCTACCTAATTCGGTTCGATCTTATCGGACGACTAATAATCTTCTGTGGCCCTTTGGCCGAAAAGGTTGGCCATCCCTGATATAGATGAAATTGGACATTATTTGCAAATTACAATTCAGTTGCATAGAGGAAGAAAATCACAGTATACAGCTTCGCGATGCAGTCACAAATTGATGCATTTTTTCGGAATTTTACCATGATACTGTGACAGAGTAAATACATCGTCTGGTTATATATTTAACGGTGTAGATCTACTAAATAGAATTTTTCTTTCCCGGAATCGAAATGCTGTCCCTTTTCAGTCATAGATAAGCGGATTCAATATTTTCGAATCCAGATCCAGTCCTGGATGTCACATTCAAGTACAAATCCTATGATGACTGAAATTCATTCACATATCGCACATAAATTTGACTAAGTAGTAATTGAGTATGTCCAAAGGCCAATCCGGGTTCATAAACATTAAATCAATTTTCGATGAAGTCTGTTAAAAGTGTTTAATAATTCCGGTTATTCCTAATCCAAATCCATACTCATCTGTGATTTCCATAGGACAGTGGTTCCCAACCTGTGGTACGCGTACCACTAGTGGTACGCGAAGGTCTTCCAGGTGGTACGCGAG
>ATSW01009943.1:0-19292 GCA_000444245.1 Botryllus schlosseri
GAGGACACTTTCAAAAAAGTCAAAAAAGAGGACAAATCCTCTTAAAAGAGTACGTATGGTAACCCTAGTATTTGATAATCTGAAACTGTAAATGATATTTTCACAGTAACGCAATAAAGTCAAGATAAAGACATGCATAGAAGCATAATGCATAGAATAGAAGCAATTTCTACTGAGTGAATATTAGTCAGCCGTCAAGTCTACCGGACCTCTCTCTGACATATCAACCTCGCTTATCGACACATGCGTCATTCATTTTCATACCTAGACGTTTTATGTTATCCCTCATTTCTTTCCACCCAGTGTGCATACCTCTTATTTAAATCAGCTAAGCCCTGGTGGATGTGTGATTTCAAAGGTCATACTCCGAGCCGTTTCGACATCTTTCTGTCTTTTCATTGTATCGCAGTCTTGTGGCGTTTTGAAATGATGAAATGATTATTATGCTGATACTGATGTTGAGAGCGGTTGTTGTCCCTGTCACAGTGTCATGTACTTGAGCTCGTACCAGAGATCTCCCCAATTCGTACCTACGGGATGGATATATAGGGGTGGGCTGGACAAGCAAGGCCTTCGTATTATACTTGGTAATTCTGTGATATCTGATAAGCTGGTATTCATTGTGAAATTAGTTTAAAGTACGTAATATTTCTGTAACACTATTTGACGTAAGCGTATTATATCGCACGGTAATAGCTTAATAAGTTGCATATATATATACGCAGTATCTCAATATCTGGGCGTGTCCATACTTCGCATCCTTTGTTAGCAACATTACCGGGGCCTAGACATTCAGGTTTGTGATTTCACGCTGTCTAATTACGACGCGACAATTTTCAGATGGTTACATCACCGTTGCCATCTCGCCGAAGACGTGCGACCCACGCCACGCCGAAGATTATAAAACACAAAAGATTGCAATGCAGATAAGATGAAAGAACCGCTAACCGTGTTGTTGACATGGTCTCGAACGCCGACTAGCAACGAAACCAAAACAGTAGCCAACCTCTATGGAAATCGTTGCGAGCGAATACTGTTCGTATGGGAAGAAGAGTGGAAGTCGTATTAAACCTAGGTTGTGTTTACAAATAATGCTGTTTGTAAACTTTGGAGATGACATATATGTTAAGAATAAATTATCATCCTTGCACATCAATGGATACATATATACATTGCAGACTACGAAGATCTTTTGGACCGACAAATTTCGACATTAACCTGGATAATGTATGTATATATGCAATAAGTAATATATATTGAATATGTGTATTGTGTAATGTATATTGTATATGTCACATCGCTAGGGTTACCATACTTTGACAACGGAAAAAGAGGACACTTTTCAAAAATTCTGAAAGCTACAGCACCGGGNNAGAAAACTGTTGATTTTGAAAACTTTTCGACCGACTGTACTGTGTTGACTAAATAAATAAAAATAAAAAATATGGTCATCACTTTGACTCGACTACCGTTTTACCCCACTTTTTTACGAAACTCTGACGTTCGATGCGTCGGGGTCGAGTTGTTGAGCGCGTTTCAACACTTTTTCTGGAAAAAACGGACAAATTCCAAAGAAGAGGAAATTTTGGCGTCATCCGAGGACACTTTCAATTTATTGAAAAAAGAGGACAAATCCTCTTAAAAGAGGACGTATGGTAACCACCCTACACAACGCGCTCCCACCACTCCGCAGTATTGAAGAAAAAGTCACAGATAATGCCCGTTGTGGCACCAAATAGATCTCAGAACGCAATTTCTGAGTGCTATCGCAGTATCTAATTACTAATAAATCAGCGGATAGCGGAATAAGACGAAAATCACGTAACTGCGCAACCGCAATAAATGGTGTTGTCAAAACCACGCTCACGAACTATAAGAATATTTCCAATTATACCAATATTAGATTGCTAGGTATAATATTCCGTTCCGTATCCTTGAATTATAGTGTAATTGCAGGATAACGATAATTGGAACCATCCCGCATATACGTTTCATGATAATGATGATCTATGGAAGAATCCAGATAGTAAATTGACATACTTTTCCGTATTGCCAATTTATACTGCACCGACGCATCAGTGCAACGGCATGGAGAAGCTGCAGGGTGTTAGGTGTCACTATGCTCATGTTCATCTTCCCAAACGTGCCCTTTGAAATGAAATTGAATATTTCTGATATGCAGGAGAAATATGTCATGTTCAGAAATGTGATATCGTGATTATTGTTTCGCATTTTCCTAAGCGCACGTATGGCATGTCGAAACTTGGTATTGAATTGCACTTCCTGTCGATGTAATCATAGAAGTCAACCAAACTTTGCTGGCGTTATATGTCGAACATGAAAATTCGATTGTTTATCGTGATTTGCATGTTGTCATACTGGTGAGACTTGTCAAATAAAGAAATTTATTCGCTATAGCGGCTATACAATTATGAACGCATTTTTATTTCACATTAGTTGGGAAACACAAGTTGTAGCTCATTCATCTGATACGAAACCAAACGTGGGCTTTTATAGATCTATCGCTTCGAAGTTCGAACACGTTATTGTGGTTATTATATAGTAAAACTGAAGCAACGCCTATGTGGCGTACCACATTGTGGTTCGACCATTGTACGGTCCGACCTCATACCGAACGATATCATTTACCGGCATATCTATAACAAATCATGCATTCGAAAGAGGTTTGGCGCACACCCGTCGTCAGGTATTTCATTCCAAAGACAATCATCGCAAATTGACCCACAACCAAAATGCGGAATTCAATGAACGGTGTGGCCAAACCTTCATACTGTTTCAAACAAACGACGCATTATGAAAAGAATGTGACCGCTACATATCAGGATTATGACACCAATTAGAAGCATTACGTATCGATAAATCCACAGGTTTAGCCGCCGTCAACATATACGGCATGTTATTTAATTCAGTAGCCATGATGCCTGCTTAAAACCGCGATTCGCGCAACAGGTAATTCTAGAAGAACCTCTTAATTCTGTAATAATTCAAGGAAAATTACGCACAAGGAGTTGCTTGTTTACTGAACTTTAGAACCAAGGTCAAATCTTCCATAGTTAAACCAATCTTACGTGGTAATTGTAATACGTGCGGTTCGGATGTCGTGGCCAGAGATTGATTTATCGTAATGGGGCCCAGGACCAGTACCGCATACATTGCTCACACCAATGAAATTATAGTATATGTGTCAGTGTGTATCACGAATCGGGGAAAGTATTATGTAAATTGCAAGATCACAAACATGAATCTAGAACCACATCTGAGAAAAATTGGGCGCGGGCATGCGAGATCTGAGCGAATGTGCAAGAAAACACTTTGTACGGTGGTGAGAGTGTTTAATTACAAAATTTTAGATCTATCGTCAAGATATATGGAAGTGACGATATAATACAGTGCTTTTCAACCTTTTTGAGCTTCATTCGCACTTTTTTTGTAAAATATATTTCATTCGCACAAGCTAACCGAAAATTGTTATACAAAAAGAAGATGAAATACAACATTTGTTCGTACAACAAATTGGCTACCAGGTGTCGTAAGCAATCAAGTGTCTCATTAAAAATGCTACTATTTTCGCTCGTTTTGATTTCAACTATTTCACTAAAACCGTTCTCGGCCAAACAAGTCGTTGGGTTTTGTACGAGAACGTCTACAAGTGCTTGGGCGGCCAGGTCTTAAAAATATGTTCTGGCCTCCTATCCAAAATAGAGCGTGTTTTTCTCGACTGAAAAATGCTTGCTGGAAGAAATCGCGTTTGAGAGCTGACAAAAAGGGTTAGTGGGCTCCAGTATGTCGGAAGGGTGAAAAACCCACTTGTTTGTGTTGAGTCTTTTGCCTTATGTCTTGGAAAATAAGTTCAAAACGATCAATGAGAGTAGGCACATTAGAGCTCGCTACCTTATGATAGGTTGCCCCTACTTTTTTTTTTCGATTTCCCATTTTCTGTCTCGCGAGTATGGGGGAAGAGCAAATATACTCACGATACTGCTGTGTGTTCTTCTCTTTAGATCAATCAAATTTATAGCAGCTTATTACCGTTAAAGCAGCTTTTTAGACTACCACCAAAATCTGAGTTTTTGTGGCATCTCGCGACCCGAGCCCCCCTCGCCCATGAAAAGGAATTCATTTTTAATATTACAGTAGCAGTATGCTGCGATTTTAGGGACATGCACGACATACAGAACGCGCACACCACAATTCTATCCAACACAGCTCTGTACAAAATATGTCTGACTCACGCGATTTCAAATTAGAGTGAATTAAATTCCTCTGCGTGTCGCAGCTGTAGGCTACTATATACTGCCTACTCAGATTGCAAGAACGGGACTAATCCGTGCCGACAACGGAGCATATCCATATCGAATGGTCTGGCCATTCAGCATCGGTCATTTTTTTTTGGCCGAGGTTTTGTTGACGCTTATGTTTTTGACACCGCATTTAATCAGCGGATTGTTGGGCAAAACTTTACGTCTTCATGTTGACCTCGAGAAGAATGAGTCTCACAGACCTGAACTCGCTCGTTGCACATCCCTAGTCCCTACACTAGTTCATCTCAACGGTCTTTTACCCTTTTTCCAGAAAAACCAGTCGGATAAATCTTATCATGAATTCTCATGATAAAGCCATATTTGCTGCGTCTCTCGCTTATTGGTTACAGTAGGCTACCCAACACCGTGACCTTAGATTTGTAAAAACTATCGCGGGATTTTTTGCAATAAATTCATCAAGTATTACATACATATTAGCAGATAGTTCTGGCACCGTCTCGACTCAAAATTATACCCGCTGCGGTCCATACTTTAATAACCCTTGAAGGAGTTAACTTGCAAATGTGACTGCATAGCCTAAAGATGGCATTTACTACTATCCTCGTGCCTCGCACTAATCGAACAGTTATTACGAAGGTATGATGATTGTTTAGCGAAAGAAAGCGGAAAGTCAAATTGACGTCATTTTTTCAGCCTGCTGTCGCGGGTTCAGACGGGCTGATATGCTGTGCTGTATGTCTGCCACTACACAAGCTTCCAAATCAGGCTTTAGGTTACATAATAATTATAGTGCGAAAATATTAGTTCACTACGGCTTGTGAGAGCTACGATTAGTGGTGCGTCGTAAGTTGAACAAGTTTTTACAATTGCGTCGAACCAACAGAAGTTAAACTGCCCATGAATTTCCCATTAGGTTTATTTGAATTATTCCAGGTCAGAAAAATTAACAATAATTATTTACGATTTTCATTCGCACTCATCCGGGATTTTCATTCGCACCATTCGCACCACCTTCGTCATTCGCACTCATCCGGGATTTTCATTCGCCCTGTTCGCACCACTTTCGTCATTCGCACTGCGATTTTTTTCATTCGCACAGGTGCGAACCGTCACACAGGTTGAAAAGCACTGATATAATAGATACTTGTTGTAATAACATGAAATCGCGTGACGAAGTTGAGTAAAACATTCAACCGAAATCTCATATTAAAAAATGAAGGATGTATATACCGCCATATAATAGCCGGAATGTCTAGGGATAGCAATCAATTACGACTATTGTGAACCAGATCTGTAGCTGAACTACATATAGGTCTAACATATTATACATACAAGTTGGTTACACTGAAAGCCATATATTCGTCGATCTCAATGAAAATAAATACACATATAGGAGAGAAGAACTATATTTCACATTTGAAAATGAATGCGCTGCGCACAAATATTGCAAATTTCCATTCACGAGCGTTATAACAAAGTTAAGACTCCGCTGATAAGTCTAGGACCACACACATAGAATGCGATATTTTCTAATTTAAAGTCTGAATATAACATTCTCAAAATCGATTACACACTGGCCAGCAATAAGATAATTACTAACGTAAAAAAAAACGAAAAAATAAACGAGACTGACTACATTTGCAAAAGAAGTTTCCCGGGTATACGAAAAACGGATTGGACCCGCATATTCATATAGGACGAAAAGAGTGACGAACTTATTATAGACCGATTGACATATCTATGTTTGTTGCTGCGTCCGGCGGCGCATGACAAAACCTTAGTTTACAAGTAATACATCAACGGGTGACAAAAGAATTGTCACAATCAATAAAATTCGACGTACGAATCCTAGCAACGAAATACCATGGTATACCGCATTGAGTATGTAAAATTGCGGGAGAAAGCGCCACGAGCATTTAGTCGTTTTCATATGCAAACATTCCAAGGACAATAGAGTCAGCTACATTGTTTCTTGAACGTTTTGAGACCTACCACCCATAAAGTGCAAGAATGCACGTTAAATCAATACTCCCAATGGGTTTCGCGCCCCTTAAAATCTTTCACGCCCCCAATTTCAGAGCCGCTGTTCTATTAGAAGCCAAGAAGGCTTATGAAATAGACTGGATGGCTAGAAATATATAGCAATTTATATGTATCATGTTAAAGAATGTTTGGAAAAGTTTTTCGTTAAAAAAGTGCGCACTGTCGCATAGTCAAAGGATTTTGAATGAAGGATTCGAATCATATTATCCATGTAATTAAATAATCGTTCTGGTAAGTCGTTATAAATACTCGAAACACGGTACATATCCTGTGCGGTAAAATTAAGTTGTAAGTCGGTATTTGATTTAGTACATATCTCATGGCAATTCACATACCACCCTATTCGGTTTTGTTGTACTACGTATCAATTATCCTTGGGAGTTAATCAGATTTTCCAACATCGGGAGCTCGCAAAGGCAGTGGTTTCCATTAAGATCCTTTCAAGAAGAATAAAACAGTGCGCAGCGGAGGTGAAAATCGCAAATCCTGTTGCGTAATTAGCGGAACTTCTCAATGGCGGTTTGCTACGGTAAACAGAAAGGGTCTTTGAGTCGTAATTGGGGCAGCGTTGGGTACTACCGAGAGTTAAGTAATCGCTAGCCGGATTACTCCTTACTACGCGGGAATCTGAAACTTTGAGGAATGTTAATCAGAGTATCCTCTGACTCAGGATGAATTCGTGATGAAATCTGTAGTTTTCCAACAATTGAAGAGCCCCCTATACACCCTAAATGTATTTCCACTATCGGCCATCATATCGGTTTCATTGTGACTGTGCGGATACGCAAACGACAACCTAAAAGCATAATTTTCACATTCTAATTACAATCTCATAGTACTTGAGTTGTGGGAGGACGGTCCTGAAGATCTCTGTTCCTGGTAACAATTAGCATACGCAAACCAATGGGCCCATAGTCAGGAAGACGGCAATATAAAACAAGAACTGACGCCAACTATTAGCGTCACATAGCCTACATAGTACACCACAATTAGTAATTTCTGTATATACTGGAGTGTCAAGAGCATGTGCCTCTTTGGTTCCACACAGCAACAAATACATACATACAACCAAATACAGACACAGACTATAGGATTGTTCTCTGCTGAAACTGGACTTCTCCGTCATATGTAATGCCGTGTACTTATGACACCGATCAAGTGGTTGATCACCGCAACTCTTGAGTAACATTGCAAAAGGAATCAGAATCACTACAACCACAACGGAAAACAAGTGGACAATGCCCTCTTGGCGTGAGTTAACTAACGACCAGTCATGGTTCGTGTCAACCAAAAGCCAATCGCAACGCCGTACATGACGCAGTGCAACAGCCACTTGCGCGGCCCGGTTTCGATTCGTTGCGAAAGGTCACGACACCAGCAATGTCTGCAGTTCTAATTTATGAAAGTAGCTTTCCAGTTTCGCATTCCTATCCGAGGAATAACGACGAGGGATACCATGGAGTATGCGTAGACGACGCGTTTAACAAGAATTAGAGATTGAGTAAGAAGCAGTGCAACGTGCACGCTATTTTATCACCGCATTCTCTAGAGGAGAAAAATCGCGTTGTGTGTCCACATCAGCGACGAAAGGACGGCAACTCGTTGACCCGCGACGTGAGTAAGGCAACCAGTCTCGGCACATAGGTAGCCAATGCGATATTTCGAAATCACGGCGATACTACAGTCACGTGATCAACGTTATTGTGATGTTTCATAACTGTCGCTCATAACTGATCGGAAATCCCCTTGACAAAATGCACATTCGCTGCCTCGCCCATATCACAACGATCCCTTCAAACGCCCAAAGATATGTTTAGTCGGGTTTCACAACCAACAAATAGGAACAGATATATATAACTGAGTTATATTTCGTATTGAAACTCTCGGCAGGGGTAAGCGTCAGCAACTAGTAGAGAATTGAAAAGGACAAGTAATCGTTTGCTTTCCAAGTAAATGTCCGGCTCCAAAACTAAAAGCTATTTATAGTAGAATTGCAGGAGTTGGTTCAAATCGGACACGCGCCCGCACTTCGCCATTTATAAAGATCTATGAAAACCAATGCAATTTCAATTGTCGTTTTTCGAGATTCACAGGCATCGGGGACAGTTGCCATTGAAATGCTTATAGTCCTTCCGAAGACATGATCCACACTTGGTTGGCGAGCCAACGACCCCAGTCGTCTTAATCCATAAAGTAAACGATAAGCCGGCATAACTTGGTCGATCCGCGGATTCCTTATCGGTGACGTTTGCCGCCATTATCTGACATGCTTTGTTGCAAGCGCCAAATTCTAACACGTGCTGATTGCGCAACCATCCCTGGGACTTCATTTCAATGCAGCCTACAAATAAGTCTTCATTCATTAAAAAGAGTAACCTAATTAAATGCACATCCGGCGTACAATGCAAGGGCAGATGAACAATCCGGTATCTTGACCTGTCTATGATGCAATTTCGTTAATTGATATATCATAGGCGCATAGCGTTTGATGTCTTCGAACATCTTTTATTTAAGAAGCACGCGATTAATAGCAAGTCTTTGCTATTATATAGTAATAGGACCCAGTAGACCAGACGAGCACGATGACCTTATCGTCAATGTTAATACCGGTGTATCGGTGTTGTGTCTTTACACGTGTCATCTACATAGTTGCATAACTAAATTTTTTCATAAGTTCTTCATTCGCTATTTAACTATCCGTTTGTAAAAAGTTGACTATGTGATGAAATAAATGTACCTTTGAAATGGCACAGTGCAGGGTAAAAGTTTACGAGTTTCTGAGATGAAAGTTCTAGGATGATTGCGCCTCAACTGAGAGCTGAGAAATAATGATATTACCAGATACAATAACTACGGCCACCGGTAGGTCATGGTTTTTATTGAATCGAAACTATATCTGCTGCTATCCGGGCACGGAACGGTGGGTTCGCGCATAACAATGGTTGTAGGGCATTTTGGCGCATAGGATTTCGACGGTTAATTCGGTGTCAAGAGATTCGCTGTCATTTTCCTATATTATTCTGCAGTAAATAATATTTATAAAACGTGAATAGGTAGTTTCACATCGTAAACGGAAATAACTGGACTCCACCGCTAAGCAGCTGTGCGCATCTTCATAACGACTTATTTAATTGGAATAGCGACTGGAAAAAATTACTATCTTTCCCTGAAACACGCATCCTCGCCGTGTGCAGGTCATGATATTCCCCTGCAGCGTAAAACATAAATATGAGTGGTATGGGTCAAGCTACAGTAATCATCATAGAGGAGTGTCAGAGGTGGGGTCGAGAAACTGAGCATATCTCCAATGAACTGCCGGGTGAATTGCGCGTTGGCGGAGTCAGAAATTCGTTACGGCGCATGACTGATGCGTGATTGATTCGATTCACCCAAAAGTGGAGTATGGTCGCTCCTAAAGCGATATGATTAAATGATGGCTTCACGGCTAATTTCCGGTGGTCAGTAATAATTGTAAAAACGTTGCTCGATTATTACCGCGCGATGGCGAGAAGCTTTGATATGGCAGCTTTAATGTGCTGATCAAAATTGAGTGTAAACTGCATGATGACAAAGAATTACGTCTGCTGCTTTGATAAGCAAAGCGAACTGGAATGGGCTTGATAGACCAGATCAGGGTCAAAAGCATTGATATCTCTCTCATCCGGTTCATAGTAAAACGGGGTGAAATGCAGCCTCTGGTCGGCAATATTGCGGATGTCTGTAGAATACCGACCGTCATTCGCATCGCCATTGGCTGCGTCACCGCAAATTCCCCTGTGACAGGTTCAATCAAGTATGTTTGAACTTTTCTGAACTGGTTCTGGTGGATTGAACCATCTCCGCCCTAGTTTTAGCGACAAGTTTGCAAGATCGACATTTGCGACAAATGTAGGTTCGCTTGCGATTTCTCAAGATATAAACGCTAAGGATTTCTCGGCGACTATTATCGATACGATATTCAGGTATAGATCAAAAAGATTATAATGAAAGGAGCAAGCAGATTATTCGGATTTAAGTGCATTGAATTCGTCGGGTTCAGTTTTGCATGACGCTACCATATCGCTTGCTGAATTCGAATATATAAGAATACAATTTCCGAATTGTGTAAAAGGTGTTATGTGGTGACATTAGATCTATGATTCCACTTGAGTGTAATCCGAAATTAAACCACGTAACACCGTCCATGTTTGTTTTGTTTGTTTGACATTCATAGTGTTTCGACTACATGGTCATTTTACACAAGGCCGATACTCTTCCTTTTTTATTCTGTATTTACCGACTTTCAGCACGGCCCACTTCTAGGCTTTTTACAAGACACCGCTTACACGGTTTACGTGGCGAGGAGCCTAGATAAACCTACAACATTCGGGCAGTAATTCTGGAGCCGACACCGGTCGGAATCGAACCCGCAACCCATTGGTGTTGCAGCTGTGGATCATACCACTATACGCTGTCAAGTACATTAGTACAGTGTTTTGCGAAAGCCTGGGGCAAAAGTGGATTGTGTTGTCGGTAAAAACGGATTGGGCTATAAACGTACCGGCCTGGCGTAAAATGACCAAATAGGTGTCGATGGACAGTTGAGTTGTGTCTGTAGTCTGCATCGGCAAATCGTGTTTGCTGTGTACCTCTACACCCACACCGTACAGACATGGCATTAACCAGCAATTCTTTTTCGCGACAATAGTCTCCATACTTACACTCGCAGTATATTAACACAAGGGTGGATGAAGCGTATGGCACTCTATACCC
The DNA here is from genome assembly GCA_000444245.1 of Botryllus schlosseri. NCBI lineage: Eukaryota > Metazoa > Chordata > Ascidiacea > Stolidobranchia > Styelidae > Botryllus > Botryllus schlosseri. The sequence goes on from ATSW01009943.1 coordinate 11,079, forward strand.
TATAGCAGGGGTTCTCAACTTCCCTTGTACCACGGGCCGCATTTTAACAGCAAAAGATGCTGCGGGCCGCAGAACATTATTACCATGTATTTGTGGGCTACCATTAAATTTAGGCTACCGTAGCCGGTTTACCAGTCGTATACAGGCCGGTATATGCACCTTTAAACCCTTCCAACAGAGAACCAAACTCTCTGTTTCAAAGCGGAAGAGATGCCATTATCACATTGAGCTCTCAGTGATATCAGAAGAAGTCTGGCGTTCGGGGTCATTTCTGAGCAAACCGATCAACCCTTCTTTCATTCCATGGGTTAGCGATATTCCCAGCAATTTGGAACGATGTATCTGCCACGCCGTCGGCAATTTTACATTGCCTCGAAATATGGATTACTGGGCTTGACACCTAGCTAGCAACGTTATTTATAAGATCAGGCGATAGAAATGACTCCAGACGAAACTGTCGTATTTTAAGCTTCCACGCTTCGTTACTACTTACGAAAACTGTTCTTCGACAAGTATGACACAACGGTCTTCCATTTATATCTCATAAAGCAAATTCATTGTTCCACGCAGACTTACAAACCCAGTGTTCGCCCTTTAATTTCCCTTGCTCTTGTTTCTGCTCAAACCATTCGCGGTGAGTAAAACACTCTTTAAAAAATGTACTACGTAGCGGGATTGTCGTGAACCAGAGTCCAACCGAATACAGATTCAAAACAATAACAAGCATATATCAAGAAATCAGAACACATCAAAAATGATTAATCAAACGAAATAGAGACGGTGCGTTAAGAGAGCTAAGCAGCTAAATTAATATGTAACAATACCTTGTCAGAAATAATTGCGTTCATAATGAAAAATGTCGCGGGCCGCAAAATAAACGTCTGCGGGCCGCATGCGGCCCGCGGGCCACGGGTTGAGAACCCCTGCCCTATAGTCTAGATTTCTAAAATTAAATATTTCAATCTACAGAAAGGCATGCAGATAACAATGAGGTGAGAGAACACGAGTTGGTCATGAGCATCCGAAAAACACGACTTAAAAAAATATCAATTCGTAGTGTTTAATCAGATATCGCGCCAACACACATTGATTATTATTCCTAATGCTCAGGCAGTGTGTGTCGCTACCTTGAACAACTAGAAAACGTGTTGCGCCCTTCTATGTTGATCTTGATTATTCAGATCACACATAATTTTGAGACACGATTACGTTTATTGTTTTGACATATCGTCCAACAAGGCGAGGAAATGACTTTTTTCGTGTAAACTGCTATTATTTCATTTCGAACTGAGGATCCATATTGGTAGTGTGCGTGACAATTAGGGCTTACGGCTTATGACTTGGTTTATTGATATGTGTCTGCACGGCTGGTGTGTTGGTCGAAACTGGGCGACCGAAATCCCGTGTGGTGTTTAATTAAAAAGTTGGAAAGACATCAGGCATAGCAAAAGGAAATATTTTTCGGTAATTCGCTTTCCGTGAGCGGGAGGATTGCGAGAAAAACCGAAGGATTTAACTGAAAGGTATATAAATCATCAATATTGGCTTTGCATATGAATTGCTAAGTTTTTTTCGTTTGTTCGCCGATCCCAAGGAACATGCAACCTTTGGTGTGGAGAAAACATCGTTTCCTAACTCATAAACATAGAGATAATGGCAAAATACAATGTCACGACGGTAAGCGCATTCGAAGACCTCGTGTGACTTCCCATTCATATACCTTGTAATTATAACCTATCGTTTGCTACTGCTCCATCTCGGTGCATTACACGGTTTTAGGCGTTAGTAGACAATGGCATTCGATAATAATCCCATTGGATTTAAGTAAAGTCGTGACAATGCGTTCAGATCACTCGTTCTCATTCGATTCGTAGTTTCGGGTCTCGGAAAACATGTCATAGATGCCTTACATATAATACAAGACTATATAGTATATATGTATAAACTGAGATTTTTCTACAGCCCTGATTTCAGTACAGGAGGCTGCTGGGATCGGCTATTGAATAATAAAAAAATTATCGAAATAGCTCGTGATAGTTTCCATGAATGATCGTAAAATTGGGTTGTTATATTTATATGCCACACAGGTGGCAGCACATGAACCCTTCAATTGCAAAGTGTTGGCACGGCAATCAAGTCGCGGCAATGAACTACTAGCAAAATTGAGAGTGGCACTTTAGTTTGGGCGCACTTCATCTGCCATAATCTCAACGAGATATCGTAAAAATGCGATTAGAGGGTTACCTGCACGACCCGTGCGAGGGTCGGACATTTTATTATTGTCGATGATACACCACAGAGTGACAGCGCAATGAAATATAAGATGCGTGTGCGGCGGCACCCATATCCAGCGTCTGATTCTCCTGCCGTTTCATTTCGCAAACAATTTTAGTCTGTGTTTCAGATAATACAATGAAAATAAAACTTATTTATTGGCTCCGAAAAGACATAAGAGCATCTGCGAATTTTTTACTCGCAGAATACTATAGTCGTGAGTTTTTCGTCAGTATAACTTACCAGCACAACATTCATTATATCTTATGTTATTGCAACGAGAAGGCGCCATTGAATCATGATACACCCAATCGAGCAGGCATGGGCTGGAGCCGGATTGGATATCCTGCTGGATTTTCTCATATCGGCCGGAGCTGGATTGGACCCGGATCAGCACTTTTTCTGATACGGCCGGAGTCGGATCAATGCTTTTTCACAAATAATAGGGCGGCCTTGTCTTCTAACACCCTCGAATCAATAGAGACATTGAATAATTCATGAAAATAAACCGCATAGTAAGTCCAAGTTGACGTAATTACATCAGATTATGGTAGGGCTTGACCGTTGAGTTTGTAATTTCCTATTTGTTTTGTTTCAATCAATATTCAATACCATCCTGTGAGTAGATGATTATTATCGGAGTTTTTCGGACCTGATCACGGCCATTTCCAGAATCCAGTCTAGAAGTCGGACCGGAATCGGACCAGAGATATAAAAAACAGGGTCAGAGTCGGATCAGAGAATTCGTGGATCCGACCCGCAGTAATGCGCAAGTCTTCACTGGTCGAAATAGAATATCACTTTCCCCGAAACAGCAATAAGTGAATATAATACTACCGATATTGTATGAAGATAATGGGAGCTTGTTATAAATCATAGTAACTTCAGTTTATCATGGTTATCGTGTGGTTACAGCGGCGCGTATATTTCGCGAAGACCAAGATACCACACATTCCAATTTCGGTCACGTCCGTCGTCCAGCTTACGAGCTCCGAAAATTTCGAGTTGTTGCACGCGAGAGGCATTGTGACGGGGGCGTTCTCGTTTGAGTCATTCCGAGTCGGCGACGCGGCTCACACCGACGTTCGAGATACGAAACTAGATTAGACGCGCTGACTTTGAGAAGACCAATTATAGACAGGATCTAATCTCGCCGGGTTGGAGAGAATGACATGTGGGAAAAAATTCCGCACGAAAAAAGTAAACTCTGTATAAATACACCCGATGAAATTCACTCCAGTACTAGTCAAGTTAGAGATCGCACAAGGAGCTTAGCAAGGAATCCCCCGATTGAAGTTGAAAAAGAATCAAGATGAATGTTATGAAAGTGATCACGTTAATGTTATGCTTTGGTGCAGCGGTGTCATTTCCGGGCTTCTATAGGACACCCACTGCGTGTGAAGCTACTATCGGAGACAATACGTACGGGAGTATTCTGCAAGGTGAGTCTTGCAGACGTAGTTTCGACGGGCCAGACGCGTGCAGTTCTGGATTTGCGCATGGAATATTCATCACCTGCAATACGGACTATACCCTATTGACAGAAAGGCTATAAAAACTGAATCGACTTGTAAAGACATGGTTTTCTAAACCTCGTGTGATTTGAAAAGTGATATTACATGTTCTATGATTCAAAATATAAACATTTGGTATTATATCCACGATGATCGTCATCTTATATCCTCGCGCTAGAGAGTTATATAGACACATTTGACAAGAGAATGTTTAAACTTCATCACTATTGATGCTGTCATCTGAAATATTGAATTTCCATGAAAAATAATTTATGGATATGGGGGATTTGTACTCAATAGTACATTATGTTACATATAACTGATATTGCGATTGTTGGAATGCCTGTTAGCATTACTGAGAAGAAAGTAACCCGTTAGCCGCTATGCGCACACGAGGTTGTCAGTCGAAAACTTGATTCGGTAATTTTTTGTATTAGATGAGTCCATAACGGGGTTAATTACGTTACGCAGGTTGCCCCACGCCGTATTCACCGTTTGTGTCGACCGAGGTCGACGATCCCGCCACGGTGAACCAGAGAAGCATCGATGTAGGCTGGTACTTGAATGAGCAAGGCAAACCATCGCTGAATATCACGTTCGAAGCTCTGTCTCCAAGTAAGTGTTTCATAAGTATTGAAAGAAATTCCTCCTTTTTATGTCATGGCTCAAGGCTCTCCATTACGGAATTTGATCTGTACGACATCCCAGATCGCTTTACAAGTTAAGATAATGAGCAGATATAAACATAATAGTAACATATCGCTTACCGGTATATTGAAAGATCAAGACAATTCAATAATACGAAACGTAAATATTATATTGAATAAATGGAAATTTACCGTATAGAGAACATTCCATTGCGAAAGACGAGGTCTTGATTAAAAGTGGAATGTGATCTCCTGACAGAGACCAGATTTACGAACATTACCAAAACGAACAAACGCATTACTCGAAGAACAATCTTACCCATGCAGTGGTTTTATATTGATCCTCTTTATTTTAGACTCTGCCCAAGAATACTCCGTTACGATCATGGCCAATCAGCACGTATATCCATTATACTGTGGACGGATATCAACGGCTAAGCCTCTTTCCGGGCAAACGGTGAGTTCGAAATATTATATTGTTGTATGTTAGACTCGATCAGCTAACGGTTCCTTCGCATCTCCATCTTCCGAACACCTCGACCGTGCAGATGGAAAAATAATAACAAGTATCACGCAAACTCTTACAAAAACTTGAAACGAAATTCATTCTGGGTCAGATTTGATTCTGATCGTGTTTTGGGAGGTTGCAATAAAATAAATGAAGAGCTTCTTGGAGGTGCAGAACTCCAACATACTATTCAATAATAAAATAAATACGTGATAAAACTAAATAAATATATAAACAGGTAGATATCGAATTAATATCTTCTTTTTTCATCACAGGAAACGCAGATACTGAATCTTCAACTTACGTGCGGTTTAGAGCAATTGATTGCGAACACGGCCGGATATGTTGTGGTTGGGGTGAAAAGGTCAACCAACAGAATCACTACGGAGTACAGACTTCCGGATTGTACTCACTCCATAATGTACAACTCCAAATATTGCGTTGGTGAGTTCAAACGCCGCACCGGTACTTGGTTTATTCCAATTCCATATGGTTGCACCGAAATACACCCTGTTTTTATATAATCTCGAAACCTCATATAACGCACTCTAGTCCAATGTTGAAGTTATAACGGAAATTTTCGGCAAAACAATAACGTTTCCATATTCTATTCACAGCGGAAAGAGCGAAGCGGATACGTTTCACACTGTTCCAGGCTGCGAATTCAGTCGGAATCGACCTCGACATCAAATCCGCGTATAGTCAAGACCAGTCGATTTACGCATCCATATACATAAGAGACGAAGGATATTATCTGAATTGGCGGCCGATCGGGACATATCAAATTTTGAATTACGTAAGTGTGTAAGACTCTTTTTGTTTTAAAGGTAATCCAGCAATCACAAGATACAAATTGATATAAAGATCTGAGATATTCAATGATTTTAATTTTGCGATATACAGACTTTTGTCATTTATATGTAGCAAATATTCGGGCAGGCACGCGACATGCACGTATGACATACCATAATTCCCTTAGACAATCAGAAAACTCATCTCAAACGTGTTATGCGGTACTGACCTTGCATTATTTTCATATCTGTTCCTATCATAACTTGCCGATTGCTTTATAGCCGCAAAGAACGACACAATTCTACAATCTTAACCTCGGAGCCACTTATCAAGTCAGAGTTTGGAGGTCTTCAGAACCCGACCGTCGATACGCCGATGTAATCAATTTAAAACCGGACGTAAAGGTATCCGACCGACGTTTCGCGCAATGACCATGCTGGACAAGAATCTACAAGAGAGCACAATGGGTGTTTGATCTACTTGAGACAAAGCGCACAGGCACCAAAGCAGACGATGCGACGAAGGCCAACGTATTACAGGCCATACGAAAGACGATAACATCGAACGGTATACGCCTACCACTGCCGGAGATAATTTCAAAATCTATCCTCGACATCTATCAATAGAGTATACTGACTTACCTCTTCCAGCAGTAGCAGCGCAGTCACATCATGTAGTTTCAATCCGCTACGCGCATCGCCTGTGGCAATGGGTTCCTATAACGCAGCGAGCGTCAGTGATAAACTGAAGGTTCTCCAATGCTATCCCACTGCAACGGCGATTATCCGTGGACACAATCCCTCAAATGGATTACACAACAGAGCGTTCAGTGCATTGGAATAATGCATCGTCTCTCAAGCGCGCTATTTAATTCTCGATTATCACGCGGTACTGTTTGAAAAGAGCTAACACTTGGTAATGAAAACGATGAAACTTATATTATTTTTACATGTGCAATAAATATCACTGTATTACAACCACATGCATGTCGTCATAATAATGCTGTGCTCCAGTAGTAGGTCTTGTTATCCATNGGCTACAGACTAGGGTAGATACTACCGTAACGAGCTGCGTNAACAGCGGGAAGGTACATATCTAGTCCTGTACGCTGAAACCAGTCNGCCTANGTACGAAGATATCTAGCNTGTCCTGTCCAGACAAGCANATCTAACAATTACCAAGGTGAAACTCGGAATAATCAGAAGCAACGAAGCAAGTCTATCGCTACCAAGACTGTCAGCTTGAAACCCCGAACTCATCACACAGACATATCACTNTCGTTTGNGAGAGCCTCACAGAAAGCGCGGTGATCATAACGAACAAGCACCTTCATCCGAGCAGACTTGGACGAATAGATAATTCTAGTTGTCTAATTTCACTAAATTAGAGCGAAATGCTAGTAATCTAATTCTACTCTAATTGGTTAATTGTTTCTTTGGGGATGGTGTGAACATCCGAAAGGTTCAGGATCGCGTGAACGCGAACCTTTTTGAAAGGTTCTGTGTGAACGCGAACGTGAGCCTCATGACGTCACGTGACGTCATATTGCTAATTCCAACCTTACATTTCAGTGAAATGATAGACTATATTAATGTGTACAGGGTACACGATACCTAGCGACGACTCGCGCCACATAATGAAGTACATATTGACGTTTTGAACATCTCCTAATGTATCAACTGATACAATCAAATGATATATAAATAAATGTATCAACTGGGGCAATCAAATTATACAATAATCCCATAAAATCAATATCTTGCGTCGCTTTGCCAATAATTTAGACGAGGACTTGCAAGAGAATTTAAGCTTACGCCTTGACGGTCTAGGCCAGACCGGACAATGGACCGGGCGACTAAGTAGGCCTATTGCTAAGTTGATGTTGAGCAGAGTGTAAAACAAGTTTCTATACTTGCTACCGATATTACCCCAATAACCAAGTTATCCAGCAGTAGCCAACACCCCAATCGCATGTATTTGGTTTGCATGCTACAATAAGCACATGACGTCAAGATTGACCCGTACCCCTGCTAGATTTTTTACATCAGAAAACGATATTCATTTCATTGTTGGTTAAATAAGCATCATTCGCTTACTACATGTAGTGTATTTCGCTCTTGATGATTGTGATTGCTCTTGTGATTGCGGTTCAACCTAAATATTCACAAACGGAAAGCTGGATATTTCGAGCAAACTTTTGTAACAAAACAAGTACAACTTTTGAGATTGTCAGGGTGCAAGCTCGTTTAGTGTTGATTTTTTTGTGCTGCCAACGCCATGCATAGAGTGGCCTGCAGTTGAAATGCAATAAATTTCAACCAAAAATGTTATAATGAAGTGAAAATTGTTATACATGAAAACGGTTCACAGTGCAGAACCAACCAAGGTTCGTTTGCGAACGTAAACCTCTAAATTTCTGAGGTTCACACACAGAACGCGAACGTGAACCTCACGTTCACACCATCCCTAGTTTATATGC
>ATSW01009944.1:0-13192 GCA_000444245.1 Botryllus schlosseri
ATTTTGTGACCATTGTGTGCGCCTGGAGCGGATGAAAATATATAATATGACGATTATTAAGAATCATAACCTGTTGGGGAATAGGAACACAACAAGGACAAATTATATAACGTACTAGATTTATTCTTGAGGAAGTAGGTCACGTAGGCATAACCTACTCTCGAGTACATGGTTGAAGGAGTGGTATACTTCTTTACGGAGTGACTGACCCTCTCTGGTTAAAAGTAAGACAAAGGCGAGAGAAATTCTGCAGAACTAGCGATTTCCAAGGTAAGGAGGATTGCTTGGCCTAAAATCGGAACGCTGTGGAAGAAGTACTTCGTAAAAGTATTGGGGATTTCGTAAAAGTATTGGGGATTTCCAAGTCAGTATACTTAACCTAGTTTTTACTTAAGAACTGTAAACCGTGTGGTAAAATACGTCGAAGCACTCCCAGAGCAGTAACAAGAGTTCAACCCGACGACACAACAGCAGGAAACAGAATGGCTTGGACTTGAGTCACTACACCACGACTCGTACGTGTACCTTTGCTATTCGACTTGATTCAGGTGAGAATCGGAAAGGACCCAACTTGATTGAGTCAAAACCTAGACAAGTCAAATTGACTTTTGACTCGTAACCTTGCGACTTGGTTACAAAACCCTGTCCAATAGTTGCTCCTTCTCGCCGTGAAAACAGCAAAAGTCTTGTCTCCGTATGCGAATTTATTTTGAGGAGCACAATCATTTCGGATAGTGGAAGTTGAAAAAATAAACGGCTGCCATCTGCATCGTGCTGTGGGCTCGTCAAAATCTAGACAAGCGTAAGATTGTGCGGTTGCAACAAACGCAAGAAAAGAATTGTCTTGGAATGATTTAGGAATAAAGGCATAAAAGCAGAGTTGGACAACTAGAAAATGTGAAGCTTTTCCAAATTAGATTAGAATTATATTCATAGACACTTGGAAATTGAATCCCATTCCGAAGCAGAAAGAAATACACTTTATATCAAATAGTTCATTTTTATAAGCATGACAATGGCAATTACGTCGGTACAGCGAGCTTGGCTGGTTTCGCACTATGTAGTTCCCATGCAGCATTTTCAGGAAAAGCAGAAATTAGATTAGAATTAAAAGTAGAGCATAGAAACATTTCACAAATTAAATTAGAAATAGATTACGGGCATTTTGCTCAAATTAGTTTAATTAGAATGATCTAGTTGCCCGAGTCTGCGTGACAAGACATGGCTGTGCGGATTGGATCACTTCAAAAAAGGCGTGGATACAGAAAAGCAAGTGCTCAGATTCGGACGTACCGTAAAAAAAGAATTTCAAAGATGTTGCACAGATCAACCAAACACTGACACTGTTCCATTCTAGGAGCGAATTTCTCAGAAAACGGCAGAAAGTGATAATTGCAGCTCTGGGTGTGGTCCTGCGAAATAGAAGCGGATTGAAAAACAACTCACTGGAGATTCGTTCATGGGCTTGGTCAACCAGATTACCCGAATGATTCGATTGTGAACCGAGTATTTGCTTTCGAGTCAAGTATTTGAGTGCCGCCATGGTTTGTCAAAGTACTCATCATTGGTACTCGAGTAGAAGTAAAAGTAAGGTCGTTAAGTTATACTCAAGTAGGTCTAGCAATTTCCAACTACATAAAAAATGAGTTCGTACATCTGGTTTTGCCTAGAAACCTGAAAATTGTGGTAGAAGCATGGTTCTAATGACTTGACTGGAGTCACAATTTTATCTTGCTTCGAGTCAATTTGCGTATTGACTCGACTCATTGTGCATGACTCGAATCAAGTCGTATGACTGGAGACTAGGACGCCCAAGAGAGATATTTCATTGTAACTTCGAAGAACAGTAAAGTCACCACATGATTGGATGATTGGTATTTCGTCTATCAGTCCTGATACTTGGAAAATAGGCCCGTAAACTGTTAAGACAGAGGAAAATATCGATAATATGAATATGCGAGCCATTCTATATCACCGGAGTAGTGTTGAAAATAATGGATTGAGCTGGATTGAACTCAAAATTAAAAATTGGACACAATGTCTTGGACTCGAGTCACACCACGATGACTCGGACTGAGCCCTCTATTCACTGGACTTGACTCGGTGGTGACTCGAAAACGACTCGGGACGAATCCATCAAAGTGAGATTGACTTGTGACTTGGTTACAACCAGGATTGGGCACAATGATTCCGGTACTCAAATCTGAATCGCGTATTAATTCTAATGATTCGAGTCGAGTAGTATACGACGATTTTTTCGAGTACTAAAATTATACACTCCTCGCCAATTAAAGTTAATTTATCGACAAGAATTATAGTTTCGATTCATATTTTCACCTTGAATCTTTGATTGCCCGTATCGTGGCATACGTAACATATAGTACAAAGCTACGAACGCAACTGGGAATAGCAGATTTTCGAAGTCATGGTCATCCCACAACATCGTCACCAAGTGCAACGAAATCAGTATAGTTGAAAAAATATCAAAGTATCTTTAATGTGACGGATGGCAAGCGTTATATTCTTTGCAGTGGCGTAAAAGGTACATATTTGACATATTACACTCTTTTATGACGTCATACCGAGTGATTCTCGAAGCATATTACGTGATTCAGTATTGAATCGCTCGGGCACTCGATTTTACCCAGACCTAGTACAAGGAAACTGTCAAGCAATTATGGTTTGGACTACTACTGCCTCTGCTTGACAGTTTTCAGGGCAAAACCAGACTAAGAATACTTAATTTTTCACTAGGAGATCAGTGATTGTACTTCTACTCGAATTTCCACGATGGCTAAATTGACCATTTCTGCAAATAGGGGGTTGTTTGAACTATTAATTTCATACGGTTGGGAATCGCAACTTGTACCAAACTATAATTTTCATTGATAAACAATAACACGCGGTGGCAAAGGGCCTACCATTTGAGTACTCAAAAATACAGCTTTTCACCAATCACTCGATTGATTCGAATTCGAGTACTCAATTCGTCGTGCCTATGCCATCGACATAGACGACACAGATATTGCACAGAAGTCATGTTTGGCAGCTTGAATAAATAAAAAATAAAACATATTTTCAACACTGCTCATAGAGTGCGTTTTCCGAAAGGTCACTCGGAAATATACTTGTCGCGCGCGCGTTTCGACCATTAACCTTCCCCGTCGACCTTCAACCTTTACGGAAGTCTTCAAACAAAAACGTCATCGTCTCCGTTCAACTCATTGACGTCGTATACAAAAACTTTTTTGTCATTTTGCTCTGTTCTCCCAGCTTGCTTGGGTGTGGTTTCCTCTGTGGTGGGGGGTAAGGGCTCTGGCTTTTGGCATACTACCTCCTCCACTGTTGGGCATTGAGCCGAGCTGTCGCTGGTCCGGCCTCGGAGCATGGACGAGCGTGCTCGGAAAGACGCGATGATGCCTGAGACAAAAAGAACCCACTGTTAGGGGCAATGTTTGTTGGATACATATGTTTTAAAAAAAATTAAACTAATGTAGAATCTGTCGGGAAAGTGTGAAACAGAAATTCTAAACTACTTCGTCAGTAACGAAGTACTTCCATTTGTACTTCAAGTAGATTTTGCCTACTCGGCTGTTTTTTGACTATTTCTACCCGCCATTTTTTGATTTTCCAGGCAAAACCAGGTCAAAAACACCCACTTGTTACTTAGGGCGGAGATAATAAAGTTACATCTGCTAATCGGGACGCATTTGAGGCGGAGATCATAAAGTTGGCTGATCCGGAAGAATGCTAATCGCGTGATTAAATGCTAGTGCTAATCACGACGCATAAGTTGGCAGCGAAATGAAAGCTGTGTCCAGTTCATAAGGTACAGCTAAGAGACGGAGATAGGATATTGATATCGCTCTGCAATGGTGGGTACATAATTCGTTGATTGTTTAGTGAAGCCATTACCTAGGAGACAGTCGGCACGTTCATTATCGGAAATATTTGTTTGTGCTTAGGAATGCTACGCATTGTACGCAGTTTTTATAGATAACTAGTATTCATAGTTTGTTCCGGTTTGTTAAATCATGAGATTAACATCAATTTTATGCACCGCGATCAATCGGTTTCCTTAATCCTGGGTTGATAAATCCTGACGAAATCGATAATCGACTTTATAGCTAATCCAACTTTATCATCTCCGCCCTCAATTGAAAATTGCCACTTCAACTTGACGAGAAATTTACCGCGCTACCTCTACTCCCACCACACAGTTTACTATTTTCTAGGCAAAACCAAGCCTAGAAGCCTTACTTTTCGCTTGGAAATCGCTAATTCGACTTAAAATTTATGATATACTTCCACTTCTACCGCAGTTTCAAGTAGTTTAGGCAAAACCAAGCCTAGAATACTTACTTTTTTACTTGCAACTTCCACTTCCAGTTTCACATCAAAGGTCTTCAGTTTTAGGCAAACCCAGGCCTACAATGCCTAGTTTTTTTCTCTGATCAGAAGCACTACTTCCATTGAAATGGAAATTTACGATGCACTTCTACTTCTGATACACATTAATTACTGGCAAATTGCTATTTCTACTGCTGCTTGAGTATGAACGATGGCTGTTTTCACTTCAAATAGGGGGCTGTCTGCTGTTGAACCCACCTCGGCCAGAAATCCTCCACGAACTTCTCATCCCGCCCGATTTCAGCGAACTCGATTCGCTGCCACTCTTCTTTTTCTTGGTCGAAGGATCGTTGGATTTCGCTGAGAAATTCAAGAAATACACAATTGAATTATATACGGTATTCATATTATCAATGGCAAATATGGCAATTATTCAACAGTTGCTATGCAAAGTTCTTTCCGATTCTCTACTAGCGGCTGACGATTACCCCTGACAAATGTCAGCCGAAAATATTCACGCTCATTTTAATATCAACATACTATTCAATTGTATACTGAACAGACTTGTACGGTACAAACCAAGATGCGCAATTAGAACTAGAACTACTCTCTTTTCGAAATCCGCAACTAACTAACGGCTAGATTTGCATTTATAGAAACTCAATACTTTTTATTTAATCTGAACCATATCAGCTCTCCACATGAACATCAGAACAAGTTTAAAATTGGAGGGGTTTAGACCCCCAAAACCCGCCCCTGGCTACGTCACTTAGTAGTGACTGACTCTCAGCTAGAACATCACACAACAGAACAACGATATCACGATTCGGTAACTAAATGTTTTCTTTTTTAATATGCAACCAAGAACTGAATACTGAATACTATATTTATATTGAAATGAACTCGAATATTTTCGACTGACACTCGTCAGGGGTAATCGTCAGCAACTAGTAGAGAATTGGAAAGAAAATTGTATGTCAACAATCGTATCACAAAATATCACGTCACCAGCATGAATTTTCGAATACGAGAGCGTTCAATGCACTGTTTTAAGATGGTACACGAACTCTTTTCGTTGACACAGCTGGCGTATTTTGATAAAAGACTCCAACGCACACAAATGGAAGTGAGAACAGGCCCTCCCTACGATGCGAAATCTGTCGTCTCGATAACTTTTTGCACAAGCGGGGTCGAGACGACAGATTTCTCGTCGTTAGGAGGGGCCATTCATTTGTGAGCCTTGAAGGCAACTTTTATCACAATACACCTGCCAAGGCTGTGTCAACAAAAGGAGTTGGCGTGCCATCTAAAAATAGTACATTGAACGCTCTCTCTTTCATGCTGGCGACGTCATATTTTGTGATACGATTGTTGATATACAATTTTGTTACCAATTCTCTACTAGTCGATGACAATTACCGGTCGAGTGTCAGCCGAAAATATTCGGGTTCATCTCAATATCAATATACTATTCAATTGTATTTTGAAGTTCTGAACCTCCAGAACTAGAACTCTAGAACTAGAAGTATTCAAAAAACCAGTAGGCCTATTTAGTTGATTCGTTAACTAACTACAATCGCAGTTTGTACAAGTATGATACTGAAACAATGAAGCACGTTGTTAAACAGTAAAAAAAACACTCACAGGTATCGGCGGCCTCCGCCTTCTTTACCTGAATATAGAGGTAACATTAAAAATTTCACCCAAAAATCGAACAAAAATCGCTGACTCACAACTTCGTTGTAAAGTGGGGGAGGGGCGTCCCCTCTCAACATCGACTCGATGTCCGGTAAACGATTGTTATCTGAAAAACAACCAAGAATTATTCGCATGAACTTTGATTTAAAAGTGGAAATTCCTGAAGACACAACGTTGTGGGAAAGTGCATTCCATGTATTGATAAGGATGACGCGAATACTCAGTCATGGAGTAAAATCATGCTTAGACTGGTTCTGGTCATTCCCCTCGCGGTTGGCACTTTGCACAGACGAGGTTCCGCTAAATGCTAACTCCTACCTCGTCAACTGGCATAAAATGTCATAAATTCNTAGAAAGACTAGTTGAACTTATCTCGAGAGTCGGGCCCTCAAACATATCTCTAGGTGAGATACTTTTACACAGGCATCAACCTGTATGTGGGGCAGGACAAAAAGAATTGACAACTCAAAACTGAATCGGGTAGGAATAGCAATGACTTCATGCAACTACTGAGATTTAAATTTTCATCAACGACAATTATAGTTTCGATATTGAAATCTTGAAACCTTAACCGTTTACAAGGCATGGAAAATATCAGGGTTGTAATGACTCGAGTCATTTTCTGAAAATACGGAAAGAACTCNATTCGAGTCAATCCGTCTATTGACTCGGCTTGGACTCGAGTCATTACGCATGACTCGAACCAAGCCATATGACTGGAGATTTCATTTCATTTCATTGTAATTTTGAAGAAAAGTAAAGTAACCACACTCTTGGGATTCCGTCTCTTGGTACAGGTACTTGATAATATGACCAGAAACTGCTAACATTGAGGAAATTAGCATATTATAAATGCGAAGTATTCGATATCACCAAACAGAGTTACAAAAAGTGGGTTCAACAAGACTTTAACTGGAAACCGGGCCGTTAACATCGTAAATTGGACTCAAACTCGAGTCATAATACCATGACTTGGAGCCGACCCTCTGCTCGATGACTTGGACTCGGACTTGACTCGGTGGTGAAGTCAAAATGACTCGACTCGACTCGAGACAAAACTATAAAAGTGATATTAGATTGACTTGTGACTCGGAGCTGTGTGACTTGGTTACAACCCTGGAAAATATGCCTAGTGGACTGTATCATCTCTACTTACAATCTCCCGCTGTTGTTGGCGTTAGCGGAACGACTTCATGGATTTCGCTTTGATTTTCAATGTTATCTGAAAAAAGATTCCGATTCACGCACAAGAACATATTCGAATGGTAGAGTGTATTCATGTTGAAAAAGACTCAGATATTTTCAGCCGACACTCGTCAGGGGTAATCGTCAGCAACTACTAAAGAATCTCTACTTGTACTTGAGTCAAAATTCATGATATAGGTCTACTTCTACTCCTACCACCACACAGTTTTCGGTCTGCCAGACAAAACTAGGAAAAAAGAGTTACTTTTTTACAGACTTGGAAATTGCTACTTCTGATTGCAATGAAGTAAAAATTTACAATGTGGGCAACTTCTATTCCTGCTAAGTTTTTAGCTTTCAGGGCAAAACTAGGCCCAGAACA
The DNA here is from genome assembly GCA_000444245.1 of Botryllus schlosseri. Lineage (NCBI taxonomy): Eukaryota > Metazoa > Chordata > Ascidiacea > Stolidobranchia > Styelidae > Botryllus > Botryllus schlosseri. Next base: position 7,616 of record ATSW01009944.1, read on the forward strand.
CTTACTCTTTTCAATTGTCTATTGAATTTCTGTGTGTTAAAGAACGCCTTTCCAATCTTTTTAATCAATACGATAATCATCAACAAAGCATCACATTTCAAACACTCACCTACAGAGCTCCTCCTTTCGTTGAACTCAAAATTGACCCCGCAAACAGTCAGACGGTTCGAAGACCGACAGAAAAGACAGAGGCAGCACAGTGTCATGCAGAACTGAAACGGAATCACCAATTCGAAATGGCGCAGTTGGTAGTTTGTTTTAAGCAGGGCCGCTACATCGCTTTGACCCCCATTCTTCTACAGGGAATTTCATCACTACCCTGTATACACGGGCTACAATTCCCAGATACACACACACACACTTTCAGTAGCGAACAGGTATTATGACATCCACGAACATTAGCATTAGGTAATGGAAAGCACAAGACTTATCAGTCTATATATCAGTAGGGTAGTGAAACCATCTTCTAAATACTTCTTTTTTAAATATAGAATTGATGTTTTTGTGTGTTCAATGTGGATCAGCAATTTATGTGCTTTTAATGTGGAGTTGTCGGTCATGTCATAAGATCAATCACTACACGCTGATGGCATCGTACCCACTGCTTCAGTGCCTAATTTTACCTAAAAACCGGCTAAAAATCATTAATTTGCTCGTAGCTTTTTTTCTGTATATTTTTAAGACAAAGTTCTGTGGAAGCGAGATAGAAACTTATTGCTTCTGCATCTTTTAAGCCCAAAATCAGCTTCCTAGTGTAAGCGGTTATCAGTATATAGCAAAATTAGCTATTTTCGGCTTGTTCGGTGAAATTGCACGACCACTGGAGGGTGCGCGAGCCCAAAATCATTATAGAAATTATTTTCTTGAAATTTGGCACCTCATATCAGGTGTCCATTTTGAAATTCAAAATTTTCCATTTTCACTCCACCCTAATATATCAGTTTATCTGCTTACAATGCACTATAATCAGACTTGGTCAGTTCTAGATAATTGTATTCTTAGATTACTCTGAGTAAAATGACTGTAATCTAATTCTAATCTAACTTTTTTAAATGTCTCCATGCTCTCATTTCAATTCTAGTCCAATTTATTGATTTCCTGAAAATGCTACAGGAAAACTGTATCGTGTGAATGTCTGTTCAACAAGCTTGACTAGTTTCGCATTATACAGTCTCCTGTTGCATTTTCAAGAAAACTGTGAGTTGGATTAAAATTGAAATGAGGGCATAGACAAATATTTCACACATTAGATTAGAATTATATTATCAGCATCACAAAATAATTAGTCCTGAAAGTCAGACAACCAGACCAGAATGATCTCGTTGTCCAAGTCAGTTAACCAGTAGGTGAAGGTTGATGCTGGATTGAGAGACAGCGCTAGGTCATTTGCAATAGAACGGCTGATCGTACGATTGCGCAAAATGAGATATTTCAGCCAGATTCTCACCATCATAGCGATGATCATAGCAATCAGGACATAATCGGATGGCGTTCCCATCAAACTTGTGTCTCCGTTTAACGGACCACCACCGGCCGAATTCTGTCTTGTGTTCAGTAAAGGAGGCGTCGTTGTTAGCTCGTCGTGATGCCTGCAACACAGAAATCATTGAAAACACGTGATTCGTTCAACAACGGATAGTCATTCTTGCTAAGGGAATGATGGGAGCAATGGAATACGCAGCAAAACTCATGACGTGACTAATGATGACGCAACAACTATCCTCATGCATGACTTAGGCCAAGATTGGCTCAGTTACGAGTGCCAACAGAAATATCCCCGAACACGGAGAGTTTGCGATGACTGTTGCAGCTGCAACACACATTGGGCATTGACAGTGTGTACAAAGTACTGCGCAACTAGAACTACAACTATTAATATGTCATAACTGGCAACTGGAACTAGAGCTTACGACCTTTCAACATCCACAACTGAAACAATAACTAATAAATGATAACACAAATTACTGAATTGCAAATAGGCTTCAAGAAATATTGGAGATGAAATCAGCAATTCAAATGGACGGGGCTTTGAGTTTGAAATGAGAGGGGTTTCGGCCCTGAGAGCCATCCCGTAGTTAGTAGTGATGACTCTGTGGTAGAAATGGCTGCAAGAACATCACACAACAGAACACACGTCTCATGATTTATGCCAAATGACAACATCTTTACTAGTTGTTTGGCAACTAAATTAATTTTATAATGCACAATTAGAGCTAGAACTCACTTTTCAAAGTTTGTAACTACAACTAGAACTACCCACTCTTCAAAATGGACGACTAGAACTACAACTAGGACTAGAACTACTCAAAAAACCTATGATGTAACTTACATGATTTGTAGTCTTGAATAATCTGTGTTCGCGATCTGTGTCATGGAATTAGCAACAAAAATATCAAATTACTAAACTGCAAACATGAAAAATTATGTTTTCAAAATAGTTCACGCATGTGTCAGGCATCCGGTAGCAAGTATCTATTGAGCGTGCAATTGAATAATATATTCTCATTGAAATAAACCCGAATATTTTCGGGGAATCCAGGTGAACAAATGCTCAACACATCGAGACTTTATTTCATTATGAATACATTATTCAACTGTATATTGAAGTTCTGTACCTCCAACAGTCTCCATACATCACTGCATGTTATTTCAATACTACCATAACACTTTCAAGGCTGACTTACAAACAACCCCACTCCATAAAAATTATTTTTGCATGACCGCATCCCTGGAACCAATAAAACAATGTTCATGAACTGCTATAGCGCCAACAGAATCAAGATTATTACAAGCTATATGAATATTGAGCCACTTCATAATCCATCTCCACTGACTGTGACATACTACTTTTGAGGCAGCCTACTAAATATAATGGACCAAATTTCTTTTCAGTAAAACTGTCTAATCACCAAAAGGGAGGTTATATCAAATAATTTAGGAGTGAATTCTTTTATTTCCTGAGTTAAATCAGGAGTAGGCTATGACTTAAAAAAGGTGAAGTCCACCAACCAATTCTGATGGAAGTAATACACTGGTTTGTTCTGTGCATATACGATGTGACACTCAGTTGAAATTGCCTGCTTCAAGCAGACTTGGACAACTAGATAATTGTAGCCTAATCTAATTTGTGAAATCTTTCTATGCTCTCATTTTAAGGTAATTTGAATCTAATTTCTGACTTTCCTGAAATGGTAGGCCTACGCTACACGAGAACTGTATAAGGTAGTGCAAAATGCACTGACATTTATTAGGCTCTTCACATGCTTATGAGAAAAAACTCGATTTGATACAAACTGAACTTGACTGAATTCCCAGGTTTTCGCGAATTCAGTAATTCTAATTCAAATCTACTTTGGAAAGAACTGTGTGGCTATCATCTAACTCTAAACTAATGTGGAAGAGTTGAAAATCTGCTAGTTGTCCATCCCACTCTGGCTTCAATTAGATAAGTACGGTACAACCAGATCTGGACCAAGTTACTAAGCACTCGCACTGATTCAACACACCTTAATATACTACCATAATGTGTTTGAATAATGACAACACATAGCTCTGAGAAGACGCAATATCGACGTAGACCGAAACCTCACAACCGAGTAAACATCCATGGTACTCAGCCGACGAATAAATAAATATATGCTGTTGACAATATGTAAGACAGCTCTAAAATATGGTGGATGGAAATCATGGAATGCAGAAATGTCTGGTCATAAAGTTACAGATGAAAAACGATTACAAATCACACCGATATGTTTGAAAACTGGACCTCCTCGAAGAGAATATAGACCAAGTGGTAGGAGTCGTTTGCCCTGAAATATTTGCGTAATTTTTTACACCAAGACAAGCTTTGCTCATTCACAGCTATTATTTTCGCTGCCAGCACTTAGCAAAACAATCTACGAATATTATGAGAAAATTTACATCGTCATGTCACCACTAGCGTTTGAGCATTTGTACATTTAGGGCTGTTGACAAAACCTATAGAAGCATGGCTATAAGAGAAAAAAGGTTTGGAATTATTTAGGATTTCAAATCAGGTATTTAAGGTGCATAGATCTACAATAAATAATTGAAAATTTGCCACCATAAATCCAATTTTTACCAGTTCTAGATTTTGTGCTACAACTTCACTTCAACTGGTTGGAATTGAGCCAAATGTTTTGTGCATCGTTATTACAGAAAATCAAACAATTTCATGGGGTAGCCAGTAAATTTCAAAATTTTTCATATCAATTTCACTAAATATCCAATACTTTTTTCTCATATAGCAATGCTTGTACTGGTTGGAATTGAGCCAAAATTGATCTGCAGTATTTGTTAAGCAACCTTACAATTTTATCAAGTAACCAGTAGAATTTGAACAGCCCCATTGTACATGCTATGGTCAATCTCTAAACTATTCAGTAACAGAATAAGCAAACCATTGCCCTGAATAACCTTAGTTGTCATGGAGTGAGGTCATATTACAATGGTAAGCTCGAGTTATGATGCACTCATTTAGCTTATATGCAAGAAGGCAGCAAACTATAAAGTCCACTAAACTTGAACATTAATATCATGCAGCAGTGTTCTGCATTTAGACCAGCAAGTAATGACTACACCTACACCAGTTTGGAAAGCTACTGCGGTACGACACTAGTTGCTCATCAAAATTATGTCACCACACCACTGACTAAGATCATGTTCAACATTAAACTGGAACAGTATGTTGCAAAGTTTACTTATTTCATGGCAGAAGTTAATGAGTATTGGTCCCTTCTATAAATAGTTTGAGCATTCCGATCCGAGTAATTTGATTAATTTCAGCCATTACGTCACACATTAACTTCTCATAACCTTATTTTCAAAATCATAGATTTAGTTTTCTTTCAATAAACAAAAAAATCCTGATTCTTATCACCGAACAGTTATCTAGTAATCAGCAATCTTAGCTCAGTCGTAATTGTGATTGACCAATATTTGGGAGGTGACTTTGAAACCTGTATTTCATTCACATATCACTGCCAATTATGTAAAAAAATCTATTCTTAATCACGCTTTGGGAGGTTATAATTGTGAAAACTGTGACCTGCCTTGACATACACACACACAGATTGTTAACATTTGACCGAGGTCAAGCTTTTACATTGTAGATTGTTTCAAACATTTTCTTGTAGCTATCAGATTGAAGTGCAATGAAGCAAGTTGAGATCGAATGTTAATCCATCGTCTGTAGATGAGCACACCTCAATTTGTCTAATATCAATATGAAAACAGGAAGAGGCTAGTTGAGTAGTTGCCTCCAGGCCAGCCTCATGAAGGAATGATAGCCTATTCCAAAAGTGATTCAAAGTCATTAATATCATACACGCTATAGAGTAACATTAAAATCTGCTGGTAGGCTAAAAGTGACATGACCTTGAGTTGATAGTTATTAGGTTTGATCAGTGTAAGCTCAAAAATCCGATACCGATCAGGCTCTAGTTGTGCCCACTTCTACTTAACCTAATATACAGACAACCTATCTGAGAAGGGTATTTTGAGAAGGGTTATTTACAAGTAACCATGATATCACTGAAGCAAATAATAAAGTAAACC